>CM076667.1:3486872-3508099 GCA_038496675.1 Rachycentron canadum
TGTGTATAATATATATATATATATATATATATATAAACGGCCATGAGCAGCAGCTAAATCAGTCCGTTTACTTTCATGAACTTACTTCCAGAAAGCTGCAGACTGTTTACTTACCATTATTTATACAACATCTCTTTGTTTTTACATCATTTATGCTTTGTGATTGTATTTTCTTATATGAATCACAGCTAACGGGACAATTAAATACACAATATTACACAGTATTCAGGATCCTCTTTGACAAACTCAACATGTGTTTACAGCTGAAGTTAACACTGAACTTGAGACCAGGTTCTCAAGTTCCTGGATTCTATTGAGACCAATAGAAACCAGGAAACTGGGCCTGACTCTGAAAGAAAACTAGACTGTTGATAACAGCCATTCCACATTAACATCCATCAAACCCACCGATGAAAAGAAAACTAAATCCGTTCCCACCTCCTCCCCTCTCCATACCTGACACCTCTGGGGCTTCGGTCGCTCCACACCAGGGGAGGGAGTGGGGAGGGGGCTGATGGGAGTCAAGCCCGGTGGATGGACAGGGTGAGCCAGGACACTTATGGGGTCAATTTCGCATGTGACCGGTGTTTCGTACTTAATGAGAGCGGCTGTCACTTCAGCTCAGGGCAGATCAGCAGAGAGCGGGAGGTGAGGAGGAGAGGGAGAGAAAATAAAGAGGGGAAGTAATAGTTTGAGTGGAAACACAGGGGACGCAGTTCTGAGGAAAAGAGAGGACGTTATTATCTGGTACATTTAGAGCATCAGCCACACATTTAAGACATCAAATTAAAGCAAACACCAGAGTGACATAACACCTATAATCCCACCCCTTCCTCTTTGCACCTCCAATCCACATTCCACTGATCCTCCGAAACCTCCTGCCCCGCCCTCCCTCTTGCCCACCACACACCCTACCCCATCCCAGAGGCCTGGCCCACGCTGGACCCTCATTAGGTCATGTGTACTCAATACTGTTGTTCCTGCATCCCTTAATTTCCACTGTTATGGGGACAAAGGAAGGCACAAAGCGCATCGCAGCCCCGGGTCCTTGCACTCGACCTCATTCGCTCATTACTGTCGCCATAGAAACCCCCTCTCTCCCCTCATCACCTCTAGGCGACCCCTCCCACCGTGTGTAGATGAATGGAATTTTTATAGCGGTTTAGAAGAGATGGGAGTGATAGCTAGGTGTGTGTGTGTGTGTGTGTGTGTGTGTGTGTGTGTGTGAGAGACAGGTTGTGTGTGTGTGTGGGCTGAATCCTCTGATAACAAGAACTACTGTGTGAGTTGATGATTACTCCAGTGTTTGTGGCCAGCAGCCGCCCCCGTGTGTGTGTGTGTGTGTGTGTGTGTGAGCAGGAGCGTGTAAGATATTAAGTGTGACGTTCCAAGACCTTTTCCTCTCTGAACTCATGGGAACAGGTCGTTTCTGGCGGACGCAGAAAGGCGCGGGTGTGGATCAGGTTTCTTGACTCTGGAACACCTCCAGAGGCCGATACTGGAGCAAGAAGGATCTTTACGATCTTTATGAGGGCAGAAAAAAGCCTCAGTTGGTGGATCAGCAAACACAGCCGGTCCATTATTTCTGATTAATCTGGCCACTGGTATTCGCCATGTCAGAGACTTGTCATGAGTGTGTATGTTTTACATATTAAGTGCAGGGTTGGCCAAAGGTCCTGTCTTTGAAGCGTCTGAGAGAGTTTTTTTTTTTTTTTTCTGCGAAGCTGCAAGTCCTGAAATCTGCCATTTCTCTCTCTATTTGAACATGTTGCACTCTGGATCCTTGTAGGAGGTTTTTAAATAGTTTGAATCTTAAAATGGTGGAAATGTGTACACCCTCCACTGTAAGCTTTGCAAAGCTAAACCTATGCATGGATGGTCACACACACTCACACACACACACACACACACACGCACAGAAGAAAGGGCTCCCTCTGCTGAGCTCAAAGTCAGTAGCTCCCTGCAGCCCCCTCCTCTCTGCTCTGACCACCTCATCAACTCTCACCTGGAGTCTGTCTGTATTAAGCTGTGAGGTCAAGTGATGAGGTCACTTCCCTTGTTTTGTCAATGAGGTACAGGTACAAAGATGTGTCCTCTTAAGATTTCACCAGTAGACCGACTTACAGCTGCAAAACTGAAGGCAAATAATGCATCAATCTTGAAAATGAATAGAAATGATGCAGCTCTGTGGTTTTCTCAACACTTTTTATCGTCACTGTCCAAACACTCGACCACGCTCATACTGTTATTTCACATGTTTGTTCAAATATCACATCAACAGAAACCTCAACCAAGTTTGTAGCCAGGATTTATAAATATATATATATCCAAGTGACCTCGAGTGACCCAGACATCCTTCATTTTCGAATTTTCAATTATACTATTTTTGATTTGAATAGAGTAGAAATAGAAATTCTTTACTATAATTCTATTTAAAGTATAACAAAACACATTGCACAAAGCTCAACCAACAAAAGCATTCACACACCAGAAAACACACAAGAAAGCTCCAAGCTCAGAGCAACTGTTGCATTAATTTAAGTTTCCTTTAACTTAACTATTTAACTTTAACTATATTTAACTATATGTTCTGCAAATTTTTAGACAGTTGAGCTGCACATTTATTAAGAGCTGGTGTCTGGTCTGCCTGCTCCTGTCTATGTATAAAAGTTTCCCCAAAGTTACCCCTGAAGTGTTCTCAGTGAAAGATGCAGACCATGTTATTTAATGCTTATTTATGCTGTTTCAATGCATCCACCAGGAATAAACACTTTTTTTTACATTTTCTGTCTTTAATCTGAATACATTTTAGTCAGAAATCACATGTGAGATATTAATATTGTATATCTCACCAACGAAATAGGAACAAAAAAAAAAAAAAAAAAGAAGCCGAAAAATGGACATTGTCATTATTTTGGAAACAAATAGAATCTGCAGTTTTGTACTGTTTAAGTCACATTTTCCAATTTACATAAGAAGAACCACTTTACTGTGACATCCAACATTCATCTCTCAATCAAGATCAACTTGAGTTTTCCATCAGCTTGAGTCCTTAAATCTGTAAAAACAGAAGAGGAATCCCCACATTTTTGTTTGAGAGATGACCCTTGGTCAGGCTTACCTGCAGCAGTGAGGATGAAGGTGGGATTAGTGCAGAGCTCAGGTTTTTTCTTCATTTGTATGTAATGGAGGCCCAGGTTCCTCCTGAGTAATAATATTCCAGTGTGAGCACATCTACATCACCACATTTGTTACTTATTGTACGTAACATTAACATCTTTTTAACTGTGACAGTGAATATAATCTTTCCTTGTTAGAAATGCAGATAAATGGGATCCATTCACTGGTGTTTTTATCTTTAAAGAAAACCTTTCTCATGTTATGAGAAAGTTTCATGTTTGCCTCAGAAGAAGAAAAACGGGTATATTTAAAGACTGATTTAAGGTTTTGTTTGTCTTTGTTTAGTGCTGACATGAGCTTTCTGATGTTTTTGGTCCAATATTTCTCTTCTGCACAATTATTCACATTACTCACACCAGGAAATGGCACAATTTGCCTCCAGAAGCTCAGTGATGTAGTAACTACTTGCAAAGCTAGTGAGAAAATTGATGTAGCTGGAACTCACGTGAATTGGTTTTAAATGTCTGTGTGAGAAGGAGAGGGAGTGTGACTGGAGCATAAATGAGACAGAGCAACTGTGTGCGTGCAGCAGGCTGGGCAGGCTGGGCAGGCTGGGTATCTGCACATCACACAGTGTGGTTGGTCTGCCGGTTGTCTGCTGCGATAGAGACAAGCAGCCTGTACAGACTCGCCCTGCAGTCCCCAGGTGAGCCGGCGGCCCTCAGCCACACTCATTATTATCTCCCAGAGGAATGCCACCCAGGATCCAGATGGAGAAATTGTAAATTGAACAAGAAAAGCAGAAAACAACCAAATAAGATATGAAAACAGAGCAAGGACATTTTTAGATAAACAGATGTGAAAATAGCTCTTTGTCATTTCACAGGTAAATATAAGTGTCTAAGTGTGTTTTTCTCAAAAGACAAATGTCCAAAAAGGTACAGGAGCTGCAGAAAAAATAATAGAGGGAGAAGGAAGAGATCTGCTCCTCTGTTCCTCTTCATGACGCAGCAGAATAGGAGAACAAAGAAAGGTGGGGGCAGAGATTCAGCGAAAGTAAATGAAAAGAGTGAAAGAGATCAATGTAATTTGGATGTGATGTATTTTTAATGAGGCTCCAGCCGTTGAGGGGTTAGAGAGGAGGCTGATCTGAGAAACAGTGAATGGGGCGGGGAGCGCAGACAAGGCAGTCAGGCCGCTATTGATCAACGGGCTGGTGGAGGTAGGCTGGCACCATGACTGGGCCGGGGGGGACCTGCTCTGCTGTACGGTGCAGAGGCTCAGACAGCGAGGCAAGAACGATGAGCTGGACCAAAGGCTCAGAGGGACGACAGTGAGACTGAAGCTGAGGTGAGGCCCTGCACAGCACACAGAAGCACCGGAGTCAGTTATAATAACAACAGTGTTATTATAACATGCTCAATGAAACTGAAGCAGGCGAATTCATTTTATTCACACCTGTCAACACGTTTTCAGTAAAAAAGGCCTTTTGCAGCAGAATGTGACAAAACAGAGACATGAGCATTTAAAAGAATACGCTTCATGAATAAATAATCCTTTATCTTAAAATAACTATGAATGAATGCACTTTAAAAATTGGGCTGGCTACTTTGGTCAGTAACAGGAAGGCACTGCCTAAAAACAGCTCATATTAATTTTTCCTGATGCAGGAACATTGTCTTCCAATAATGTTACAGGTCAAATTACGGTAAAAAAAATTTTGTTTGTCTGTTTGCTTATCTGCTGCTCCTACAGTAAAGGTCTGGTTAGGTTTGAATATCAGGGAGGAAGCAGTGAGTGTAACACATGCTGTACAGGGAATACAAGATGGAAGCTGTAGTTGTTTTGTTGTTTTAGCTTTGTCAAAATCAGTGAGGATTTAAATAAACAGCACATGCTGCAGTCTTTGGATTTGGAAGAATAAAACCCACGTTTCACATTTTCAGACAGAAACCCTCTGTGAGAGATCAGATCGAGTCACTGGGGCCAGTGGAATAGCAGCTAATGCAGGTTTCTCTGAACTCCAGCTAAAAGCTAAATTGCCTGAGTCTGAGCGTCTGTCCAGGTGTGATCTAGACTTTCATCAAGGCCCCAGTGGAGAAGTCTCACATTGTATCAGCAGTGACAACAGTCTGCAAAGAGGACAGTAGCAGTACAGCCCCTCAGGGTGGATTCCTGGCTTGTGTGACTCCAGGGAGGGTGTCACATCCTCCTTTAATCATTAAAGAAGCAGGAAGACCCCCCCTTCCCTCCCAGAACTGACCCCCACCTATCAACCGTCATTACCATTTAACCCCCCTGGCCTGTCTCTCTCTCCCATAGCCCCCAGCCACTGAAGCTCCTCAGCAAACCAGCCCAGCCTTCCTCCCACCAGCGGAGACAGACCAGTGGCTCCACAGAGCCTGATAATCGATGTCTGCCCCTCAGCACCCCGAGGCCCAGACCTGCCTCCTCAGCCCATATAAAGATGCCTCACACACACACGGACATCAAGCGTGCATCCATGTGTACGTGCACTTAAGTATGCACAGGAGAAGTTCATTCAGACACACACACACTGGTCCCCTGACCCCAGTGAGAGGGGTGCATTAACGCTGCCCGCTCCCTGTGTGTCTCCATCCCTCCCTCCACTGTGCAGACACAGGCATTGACTGCTGGATCACAACCCCTTTACCTGAGTCAATAAAGTCCCTGCACAGAATTGATCTGGCACGGGAAGAGAGTGGAAGTGGGGGACAGAGAGGTGGGGGAAGGGGGCCGAGCAACAGGACTCTGAAATCCATAGATGGATTTTTGACTCTCCGTGGCCATCGTTGTCAGTCATCCTCCTTTGTGTGTTGAGAAACCAGGAGGGAAAAACTGACTTGACAGGAGAGGAGCAGACAGCGTTATCTACTGCAGACTGATCGTACAGGAAGTCTAAAGAAAGAAGAAGAACAGAAGATTTTCTTCTATCAGATATTAACCATGTAAACTTATTCCTGCTTTGTCTCCACACAAATTCTACTTTTATTTTGACTTCATGTGATACTTTGCTGTAAATTAAATGACATTTGATCCCAGGGTGGATTTTTCTTCCTGCTCTCCATAAGCACTGCAACGGAAACTGGCCCCAATGAGTGCGATGAGTGAGGGGAACAAGGTAAGGGAAAGTTAGTCATCACATGTAACCCCCTCCTCACCCCTCACACATGGCCTCTGCCTCTTTAACAGCTCTGAAAACATTGTTGGAGTGTCTGCACCGAAACCAAAGCTAACATTCCCTGAAATTACTGTTGATTAATGTTTGCAGCACTTTCTATTTCACACTGTAGAAACAATGTCGTGAGTAATTCAATAGTTTTACGGTAGTTACATCTGTGTGTCAAAAATGTGTATCTACTTGGGATAGAAACACCTCTTCTCTTTCTACCTGTGACCCCTGTGATTTTAGTTTGGTCATGGCTGGAAAAAGGTTTCTTTTTATTCTTTTATAAAAAGAATATGACTGCTCTCATTCTACATTTCCTTAGAAATAGATAAAAAACAATCATGTGTTCATCTCTCAGTACTTCCCAGTCTATTCTGTCTAGGCTCAAAGCTTAAAGCTCAGTGTTAATACTGAGGAACCAGTGCTCATAAATATATAGTTCTCCATTAAATTGTCCTCAAGCAGGAGTAACCACTGCATTTGTCTGGAACTATTTTCATCTTGTAAATTAATAGTTTTTTAAAACGTGAGGGTCATACTATGTAGATTAGAGGAGCAAGCACTCTGTGAGCCCGTCACGTCAAAGGAGTGATGCATCATGGGTTGTTTTTAGTCTTAATGTTGTTGGATTGCAAGTTTCCTCATGTCCATTTATATTGAGTCTTTGTATCCTACCTTACACTCGGTGCAAAGCTCAATGTGAGCTTCTTTGCTAGTTTCAGACTGATGCTGTTTTCATTTTTCTGTCCAGTGCCCATGTAGCAAATACACCCATATTTATGTGTTGGTCTTAAAATCAAGTGCAGGCATTAATATCTTGAGGCAGTGGAAAGCCAATAAACACCTGGTCTGAAGTCAGTGGGCACATTATCAAGACACTAATTATACTACTAATTAAGAGACTAAGTACAACCCTTTTAAACGAGGTGCAGCCACTTCTGCTGTTAAAATAGCTAAAGTGATACAGGCACGCCCTAAATGTATTTGCGGCACACGCTTTCGACTGTTAGAACAGAGCCCTTTGAGACTCAGTACACAAAGTATTCAGTTTGTCTAGTTTATCCTACAAAAGCTTCTGATGTTGTGTAACCTGTTGTAGTTGCAGTGCAGAAAATGATTTCCTGATCTTTCCTGCAGAAATGCACCAGAATCATTTGTCCAATAAACAAGAATTGCTGATGTCATGATGAGGAAATAAAAATGCAAACTGCCACAGAAATGTGACTGAAAAGCAGAATAAAGTCTCAGCTGCAATGGGGAACAAACCTGAATAAGCTAAGCTACACCAGCATAGGATTCATGTTGTGTTTCATATTTCACTTTTATGATTATGGATTTTAATTTTATTTTCTTCAAACATCTGGACACCATAACTGGGAGTAGATGGTGCATTTGCTGGGTACTACTTTCAGCTGTGGATTAATACACATTTGATGCTCTAGAGGTTGTTGCAGCAGGACGATGTGTGTGTGGTACTGCGACAGAATCAAGTACACAATGTCTGCACAACTGTGTGGCTGACTGATGTATTTAAATAGTGGAGCAACAGTACTTGTTAGTGAGTTAGTTTTTAATTGGTTTTGATTTGTTAACATTAATAAAATATCTCCAGACTCTCCCTTTAAACTTATGCATGAATACATAACTATTGCCACAGTGCACTATCTGGAGGTCTTGTTGTGTTAGTGTTGACATAATAGCTCAGTGTATGTACAGTCCACACAGACGGGCTCTCTCCCCCTACTCCCTGCATGTAGCATGAAATGACTTCATGAGTGGCGACAGCTTATCTCTCCCTGTGGACGGGATCAATACGCTGGCGCTCTCGCTTTCCTTGTTGACGTGAAACTTTAGAGACCTGCTATCATATGCACTGTGTTGTCCACCTGCTCTGGGTAAACATGGGGCCACCTCTGCATCCCTCTCTGAGCTGCTTCTTTATGTTTGGCATTTACACAACTTGGTTTTATGCATAGAAATGTTGTCATGAATTTGTGGATGACTGGGGAACCAGGGTGACATGGAGTCTGTGCTATCAGTCAATCTCAGACTCATGACCTATTGTGTAAACAGCAGGAACAGGTGCAGGTGTCTTGTCCCCTTGTAGAAACAGAGACCAGCAGCTCATATGGGTGTCAACAACTTGTGGAACTCAGTGATGATATCATCTTGGTTCTCCACAGGGAAAAGTGTTTGGATGATGTCTGTTTGCATGTTAGAGCCTCTGATAAGAACGTGTGAAGGACAAGACCCCAGGTGACCCCTGTATTTTTAGGTGGTGTAACCTCTGGGAACATTTGCGTTGCTTATTTGAACTAAATGCAATATTGACACAACTGAGACAGATCGGGACAAACTGCAACAGACTGGAAAACACATTGAGCGCTCCTCAATTGGAGCAACTTTGTTTTTTATTTGCAGACTGTGGGAAAATCACTGAGTGTGGAGGGGCTGTACATAATTGATTAATTAATATTGACTAAAAGTACAACAGCTCCTTCCTAAACTCTCCAAGGTATAGATAGTGCTGACTTGGTTCATCTTTAAGTCTTTTAAGATAATGTAACATAACTTAAACATAAGATAATTTTTAACATAAGATTTGAACAAAAAACATTTTTCCAGGCTTAGATAGAATGAAGGTTTAAGGCTCTTCAGCATTGGCTTCACTTTTAAGACCCATCCATTTTTACATAGTCTATGTGTCCAGAGATATCAGATCGGTTCAGAACATTTGTAATCAACATGTTTCATGTCATTCATCAGTTCAAATTTGGCAACATGTGATTATAAACATTCAATATGTTTATGGTAACTTTGTATGACACATTTAACTTCACTGCAGTGGAGGGTGGCATATTAAGACTGTGTTAAAAATGCCAGTGTGCTATAACAAAGAATAATTAGACATCAAATAAAAACAGTATGTAGAAAAAGAGATATAAATGATAAAAATGATCAAATGTGCAGGTTGGCCTGATGCCAATTATATGACACTAATTACAAACTACACAATAAGAGATCCCTCCACCCTGACCCACCATGAGACAAGGCTCTTATTTATTATCAAAAATGTGGATATTGTCAACCTACCTGTTGTCATCAGTACAAAATAGACCTGTGGTGGAAAATGAGTCAGTTGTATCAGAGTACAGTCCCAAAAGTCTGTTAAAAAGCACGAGGCTAAAACTGCAGAGGGAGTTTTACAGAGCTGTTGTGAAATCCTGACACCCTGCAGCGTTGGAGCCGTCACCACCTAACTCCAGCCCAATTCCAGGCCCTTTGAGTAAAGTGAGAAGACTTGCTGAAATCCCGAAGAAAAATTATATCATAATTACTGTGGCCGCATTGAGGAGAGAGGCTCACCTCAGATCCCGTGTGCTCAGCTCTCACAATAGGTGGCCACTTTGCCCGTCTGAGAGGGATCCATATCACACGGGCCATTGTGAGCTTTGGCACAAAAGCCGCGGTGAGAGATACTTCGTTACTCGAGTGTTCGCAGATCAGTTTCTTTTGTCTGATTTTGCCATCCACCATTTTACACCTCTGGAAAAAAAAAAAAAAAAAATCTTCCACATGTGACAAATGAATTTCAGTGTAACCTCTTGACCTCTTGGTTGAGTGTGCATGAAGCCGTCTGGTCCGTTTGCACAGACGTACGTATGCCAACACCCTGCATAAACACACATAAAGAGAGAAAGGCTCTTCTGTCTATATGCAGAGCATTTAACGTCGCTCACAGATGTCAACCAGAGTTTAACAGTCTGGGTGAGTGCTTACTAATTTATACGAGCGCTCTGTGATTATGTTAGGCCTGTGCTTTCTTTGACTGCGGATTTGGATGAGGAGCAGATTTGGACTGAAGACAAAGTCTAAGGATGTTTTGGACTGTTTATGTGTTGGATGGCTTTCTTGGCTCTGTCATGTCAAAACACTGTCTGACACTGTCTTTAAATCTCCCTCTGAAACAAGAGACCATGTCCAACTGAAGGAAATATTATAGGATATAACAGATTATCTCTAGTCTCTCCTTACTTGTTCAGAGTGAAACTAGTACCCAACACGAAGCCTTTCTCTCAAAGATAACGATAAAACGAATGCATGACAAACAAAGGTGTGGACGACTCCCTCACAATAAAACACTGTGTGTCAAACATTGATCATCTGTCATTTGAAGCATTTCTAACAGCTGGAGGCAAAGAGCGGACATTTCTGAATGGATTTCTTCTGTTTGACAATTTTAATCTGAATGAGATTATTCTGATATGTTCACTGCTTTTCCTACAATAACAGTCAGAAAAGACTAATGAGTAAGAGAAATGTGAAGTAGGGAATTTATTGTGAGCAAAGCAAAGACTGGAGCTTAGACCCCAGCAAGAAGTGGACCACCAGTCCTTAAGTTTAAGGTCCTTCGATTTATTTCCCATTGGGCCTTGACACTGGTGGTGGGGATGAGGAAAGGAGATTGAGGATGGGAATGTTTTTATGTTGAAGTGGTGGAGGAAAGTCACAAAAAAAAAGATGAGGCACCTAATTTCTAGATCATGCGACTTGGCTACGAGGCCTGTCTCTGCTCTAACCTCTTAACATTGGTGCCAAAATGAAAAGCTGCCATGCACACACCATTCAGTAGGTGTGTTCCAGTTTCCATTAGCTAGAATTTTATTTGTTTACTACTGGACAACTGACCTTAATTTATACAAATGCCACAATGTGCTGCTCGTGTGGAAGGCAGACTCTTCCTTTTACACCAAAATTAGCATGAATGTGTTTTGAACTGTTCTGTTTAAAAAAACAGATCCATGCGTCCTACTCCTGGGTTGGTACTTCTGTACTTGCAGAGCCTCTGTGTGCGAGACGCTTTGTTCAGTGATTGTATGTTTAAATTGGTGTGTGTTTCATTTCAGACCCACACTCACTTTTCCATCCCTGAGTGCAGTGTAGCAGGGGTGGGAGTCGATAAATACCCACGTCTAGTCGTTTGAGTCTGAATGCTGATTGTTTCCTTTACCATTGCAGACAAAAGCCTGATGTTAGCAGCAAGTTTTTGACCAGTGGAAAAGTGGCTTTACTGTGGTTTTATATATGATGCTTCTGTTAATAAACTAAATTAATTTTTACCTTAAATTGCAGGTCCAACCAAATACTGTAAATACATTGAGTACAAGTAACAGACTATGTGTCTCAGTAAAAATAGCTTTTGTTCTTCAGTAGACACCAAGACTTTATAGCGATAGAAATTTGCTGAAACTGTCTTTAAATGTAATTTAGGCAAATAAGGGAAGTCTACAAGATCCCATCCAGGACATTCAGACCAACTCTTTGATGTGGATTTAACCAAGAAAACCAAAATTGAACTTTATTTGAATTCATCTCATTTACTAGTAACAGAAGTAATTTCATAATTTCTTTGAGTGACAATGATGAGACTCAACTGTCACAGCAGTTTCATATGAATGAGTCAAGTCGAAGTTCAGTTCAGCAGTTCTGTGTCTGTGTCTCTAATATAAAAGGTGTATTAGTGTGGATGGGATAGATGGGACAACTGTAAGGTCATACAGATAATATGCAGATATCATATGAATTTATTATATTATTTAGTTTTCATTAGAGTTGGTCTGATTCCAAACTAGTATCAGAAATACCTCTGATACTGCCTAATACATATGATTGGGTATCTGCAAGTACATGAATCTATGCACCACTACGATACCATATAATTTTCTATCATTATGCTAACAGCTAATATTACACTATTTACTGGAAAATCTATTCTCCTTTGCTGCCCTAAAACAGCAACCTGCAAAGGAAGTTGTGCTGTTCACAAGCAACTACTGTATAAGAACAACTGAATAGTAAGTAACATAAGTCAAAGAGACAGGATGAACTGCTGCAGCAAACACTGGAAACTATTTCCCAACAATGGGCTAAATTTCACAAAGACATTAATACATTAATAAGATACTCATATCAGGTATTAGGACATCACAAACAAATTGTTAATAAAGGGTTTAAAATAAAATGGAGTGCATCTTTTCCCTTTCAGATTTCTCACACACCTAAAGTAAATGCTGTTGCCTCCACCCATCTCCCCATCCTGCTGAGTACTGTACATTCCTGCACAGCTCTGCCTCTTATCCTGCTCCCACATCCTCCTCAAGAAAGCCACACAAAGAGAGCGAGAGACAGTGCAAAGAGAGAAAATTCATATTGACAATTATTTCTGTGTGGCTGGCTCCAGGCAAATTAGATTGAATGGGCTGGAAAACAAGTTACATCAATCCAATTAGGTTATGATCAGTCACTGGTATTGGCACAGAGCGGGGCCCTTTGTATTGTACTGAAGATAGAGATGCACAGGAGGAGGAGATGGAGCCTGAGGCGAGAGACAGGTCTGGTGCTAATGTCTGCTCTAACTCAATAGAGAGGCTGTATCACTGCTGTGGCTGGTCGCTCTCACTCTGTCTGATTGACCACTCCATTAAAACTGCACTGACATGACCACTGTGTGTGTGTGTGTGTGTGTGTGTGTGTGCGTGTGCGTGTGTGTTAGCCATCAAAGCTCAAACCAAACCAAATCTATTTTGCAGCAGGGCTTCACATCAATCTTTCTTAATTATTTGAACCCCGCATTAAAGAAGCACAAACTATAGCAACATGTGCAGCAGCTGAGCATTGAGTGGTGTGTGTGTGTGTGTTGCAGCATGCTTGGGAATGCACGGTTTGCATGTCTGACATTCTGTGCTGAATTCCCAGTTGTACTCTGGGTAAAGCCCGGGCGCCCTCTGCCCTACTGTCTCTCTTCACCAGTGGGATGTGAATAATGGAGTAATTACAGGAAGCAAGGCCTGACCACTAAACATTTTCCTAACCAGAAGATCTGGGAGAGGGATTCGCCATATGACGAGAGGGAGTGAAAAGGAAAGAGAGAGAAAGAGAGAGAGCAAGAGAGAGAGAGAGAGAGAGAGAGAGAGAGAGGCAGCTGGAAAGAAGTCTGCCTCTAATTTTCACTATCTGGATTAAAGATTAGCGACTCCCGCAGCAGTTTGTACTGCAACAGATATAAGATCTGTGTGTGTGGATGTCATGAAAGCAAAAAAAGGTGGTGAAGAAGGAAGTCTTATCCTACCAAGGTCACCTCAAATCCCTGGTTTTCAGTTCTAACATGAGAAGGTCTCTTCAATCAGGGAATCATCATGTGAAGAAACAGCAGCATGTGGAACCACAGTACGGCGCCCTCACCGAGACATGATCTGGTGGAAAGACATATTATGTGGAAGACAGAAGTGAACAGTAAGATTACCCACTTCACATGGTGGTTAATGAGTGTGTGTCTGCTGGTAAAATATTCTGCGTTAATTTATTATAATAGAATAATATATCAATTATAATATAATATGAATAAAACATATATTTCCCATTAGTTGCTAGTGATGCCTTCTCTTCACTTGTGGTGTTCCCCAAGGCTCTGTCCTTGGTCCACTTTTATAAAACAGACCTAAAACAAAGTTGATATTACACAGGTATCACACAGGTGAGCAGGTACATGACCTGTGAAAATAGACAACAACAGCTTGTTGTGCTGCCACCAAGAGGATGGAAAATGTGTAAATGCAGGTCATGGTCCAACTTTCAGGCACTAGATTTTATGATAATTCACACTTTAAGGAAGAAAAATTAGATTTTTAACTCCAGTGTATTTACCTGCTGTAGCCACTAATAGTGGTGCAAGAGTTAGTTATTTAATAACCTAAGTAACAGCACTGTGGCTACATCATCCACTGCAAGTTTAATAAAATGTTTCTCAAGTAAAAGTATTGGTCAGTGTTATACTTTTTTTTTTTTTTACTATATATAGTTTACCATTACTGATGTATTAATGTTTGATTGGCTTTTTACTGTTATTATTATACTGTTGGATGGTATAATACACAAGTAAGTAGAGTAGAATTGCCTTAAACATATAAATGCAGTACTTGAGCCACATCCTGGGCAGCTACAGTAGATACTTTATATTTTGTAAGTAAAGCATGTATTCATACATTTTTTTATGGATTTAAATTATGGGTGAAAATACCCAAATATGTAAAGTGGTTCAGTTCAGTGGCTCCACCTCAAACAGCAAATTCATCTTAAAGATAGATATACTGGTATTAATGATCCGGCATCAAGTTTTATTCGATCAAGTAATTTCCTTTTTTCCCTGTTAAAAGGGTTTTTTTGTTTGTTGTGTTTTTGTGAGAATGTGAGAAGCCTGGATAAACACATTTATCAACCATGATGAAAAATAACAAAGTGACTGCCAAACAATTGTCCAGACTAACGTCTACCCCACGGTGTGCTGAGACTGGGTCAGAGTAAATGACTCCCTTATGTGATTTTATCTGATATGATGTTTAAAATGTTGAATGTTACACTTTTCTGTTGGATTTCTGCCATTATGGCTCACTTAAATAATATTTTAAGTTTAACCTATTATGAAAAATTCAGCAAGAAACAGTAAACACACACACACACACACACACACACACACACACACACACACACACACACACACACACACACACACACACACACACACACACACACACAAAGCTCATGCTCTCTTACCCTGGTTATAGTGTCCTGTGGGGCCCAGGGGTCAGCCCAGGGTGTCCTTGTTTGTGTGTCTCCGGAAGGGTCAAAAACTGCTGGACTGCTCCCTCTCTGCTCCTCTATGACCCCTGAGGACCTATAGGTGGCATTTCCCCTCTGATTAGAGCTAAAAATACTGAAGCTGCTCCTGGAGCCATGGCCCCTGGGTAATCGTGATGGAGGGAGGAAGGAAGCACCTTTTCCTGAACCTTCTTCCTCCTTGTAACTCATTTGCCAGGCCCCTCTCTCTGCTTCTTTCTCTCTCGCTCTGTCTCTTAACTTACTTACTTATTTCCCCACATTTTTTTTCCTCTGATGGAAAACTTTTTTGTACAAACTAAAAACAAATAAAACCACTTCACCTCCTCCAGCAGAGGAACACCCATTACAGGGAATTGTCTTTGAAACCAATGGGTTAACAAATGCCATTTGAAATGACAGACTATAAGACTATAAGCAAGGTGAAGGGTGGTGGGGCTGTTTTTAACCTCTGGATTGGATTTGATGTGCCATTAAAAACTCAACATTACTCGTGTTCATTACCCACTCCAAGTCAGAAAAAAAACTTGGCTTGTCTTAGCATCAAGCTAATCGTTCCCTATGCAGGCTAAATACTGAGTTTGTGGACATGAATTAAAAGATTTCCCTCATCAAACAGGATGGCACAGCAAGGCTCCAGGACACAGCATGAACACAGCAAAACAAAATCCTCACTCAGTAAGCAAAACATGATTAAAAAATGGAAAATGAAATGTAATCACTTGTATCACTTGTTTATACTTTTGGGAAAAGATTTGTTTGGCAGACCTGACAAAAATATACTTGTGCCATATAAAATATTACACCCATAATTGGATTATTTTGTAAAGTATGAAAAACATTAAAAAGCAGCTTTTGGTTTGAGTAAATTTTTGGAATGTCGAAATGCTTGAGTAACGTCAGGTACAAGGCTGAAATAAATGTGCTGAAAGAAAAAATTTAAAGTAACAGTTTCTTTTATTAATTGATCCTCCATCTTACAGAAGGACTTGTGCCCTAGAATATTTATGGACATTTTGGTAATTTTGTTGACTGTTGGCTTTATGCTTTATGCTTTATGCTGTTCATGCAAGAGCTGTTGAAGTGTGTGAAATGCATGGATTAGTGGAGTCATTTGATTGACATGTTTACAATAGAGCAGGTCCATGAAAAAAAATGATTCTGTGATTCATTTTTACTCCAACACCAGCACAAAATAACAAATCTAATCCCCATTTTCCAAAGTAACAGGCCGCTGGGCGCTTTTAGCTGTGGGGCACATGGGGAAAAAAGAAGTGGAGGATGTCAGGAGGACATGTTGTACGATGCCAGCAATTTCAGTCAAGAGTTTGAAACTTTCACTATCCCAGAAGAATAAAGAAAAAAGCTTAACTGCTTAACTTGATTTTCTTTTTTAGTAATTTAGAAATTTACAGAATTCTATATCAAAAAATAAGATACACAGAAAAGGTATGAAAACTAAATGTCACAAAAAAAAAATAGAAAAAAATAAAAATAGATGTAAGTCCATTTATGAGCTTTGCTAAACTTTCTTAAGCAAATATGCCTCTTTATAAACCATTGTTCCATAAGAAACACATTAGTTTTTGTGTTCTTTCAAAGAGGGTTGTTCAAAAGTCTTCCAAAAGTTTTCTATATTGGGGGCACAACCGCATAAAGTTGTATGCCTGCAGAAGAAGCCATGTGACGTCTGGTAAATATCCTCAGATGATGTCATTTGAGTTCGTGCTGGGTGGGGCTAAAGAAAATCTGAGGAGGTGGAGTTCTTCCTGACCTTTTTTACTAGATCCTCATCTCTACTTGAGGCTACATTAGCCACTGCTAGCATAATACACCAGTCTCTGGTTCTCAATTTAGGTTCTGTTTTTAAAACTGTCCATCATGAGTCAGTGAATGAATGAGTGCAATGCGTAACTGCTGGAAAAGGGCTGAGCCAGGACTTAGAAAAAGCCAGAAAATCCCTGTCATCTGTGGCTTTGCTAACAAAATAGCTGGGAGCAGAACATAGATCTTGGTATGGTCAGCTTAACAACAATAGTGAATGCTATGTTTCACCAGTCATGAAAACATGAGGACACAGAGAACAAAAGGGGACCAAGGACAGAGCCTTGTGGAACACCACAGGTAAAGATGAGGCATCAACTACTGAAAAGGTTTTGTTTGACAAATTTGATTGAAACTACTTCAGTGTCCCTGAGGCCAACACATTCAAACAACTGACAGCCCAGTGTCTGTAGTCGCACATGAATATTTCACTTTCTGTGCAATATTGATCAAAATCTGACTTAAAGCAGAAGAATATGCCAAGTCGCTGAGCAAACAGTCACATCCCCGACTGCTCAATGTTTGAATATGAACCTCACGATGATGCTTTTGGACCATGTTTGGGTTATAAATCATAATAATTATGTTTTTGGTTATGCTAAACTGCTTTCTGACTCATTTTCACACATGCCATATTTGTCTTCTAAGACCTTGTTAATGCTTATGAGTCATAGTTCCAGTTCTGTAACAAACTGAAAGCATGCTTTGTCAGAGACAGAACATTTAATATACAGTACAGTAGGCTCCTCTGTAGATTGATTTGTGACTGCAGTGCTGACTTGGCAGGCCAGATGCATTTTTTTTTTTTTTTTTTTTTTAAACTTAAGGTGGCTCCTATTATAGCTGAGGCTGGAGTTGAAAAGGACTAAAGCTTGGCTCCCTGAAAAATAAATTCATGTTTACTGCTTTTCTATCTGTCCACACAAGCACTCTCTCTCTTCCACTTCCTTGTTTGCACTCATGTTTTCTCAGATATTTTTTTCTTACATGAATGTCTGTCTCTTGTTCTCACTCTTGCTTGTGCTCTCTTTGTTCTCTCTTTGCCTTCCCTGCAGCTGTCTCAGCTGCAGTCCATATGATCTCAAGTCGATTTTGTGATCTGTTGTGTTTTCAAAGCCATTATTACAGCTTATTTATATGCTGAAGTCGCGCTAGAAGACAATTACAAGAAAGCTCATTTTGTGCATTTTCTGTCTGGTTCTGTTAGGAAACAGGATAATAAATCAAAGTGGAGACAGACCAAGTGGATAATAGCTGCTTACACACATGCACACACATATTATGTTGATTCCCTAGTGCAAACTACAAGCAGTACACTTAAGGTTTTGAGAAACTGACAGATTGTTCCTCTTGTTATTTAAGTAATAAGAATCTAAACTTTGAATTTATTAATGTATCCTTCCCTCAACATAAACTCAATGACTGTCGAGCCTGGTCAGAACTGGACATTTGGGGCAGCATGTTGCATTTAAAAAACAACAAACATATATGGATGTATTTTAAGCACTTTTAATAATAAGGAAATGTTAAACATTCACTCTCCCTGTGTGTGACGTCATCAGCAATTGGCCAGCAGCTCCAAAGCACCAAAAGCAGAGTGAGAAATTTTTTTAAGCTGCATTTGAGGTCCAGCCTGTGAGAAAAAGTAGCAGGTTAGTCTATGGTTCAGTCAACCCAAAGAAATGTTGGTTGCACTTTATTTTTGTTTATTATTATTGCATAAAACTTAAAAGACTCTTACTCTAGACTCTTCTTACTAATTTTACTTGGATGCAATGCCACAAGTTTGAATACTGAAACATTGAAAGTCACCATGGTCACAGTAAATGTGATATTTGGTTTACATGTCCGACCGAACCCTTTTATAATGAAAATAAGAATAGCAGCAGGTTCAACCAAGTGAATGTATTTGCCATTAATCGTAGTTTACTTGTTTATATCTATAATTAATTTATCCCTGATTGGATTACAAAAAAAACTTCTAGGAATCCTCACCTGTCCAGTATCCAGGTATTTATTTCACATTCACACTGGCTGAATTTTTTGTTAAAAAAATTTCAAGTCATCGAAATCATCATCATATCATTCTTGAGCCAAACATTGTTCATTAATCTCATCAGAACCATGTAAAATTATATGTATTGTATCGTATTGTTGTAAAAACGTATCGTTACACCCCTACCTGCCACCCCTGCACCTAGAAGCATGGTTAGTCTATATTTTGAAGTTATTCTTGTTTAGTTGACAGTTTTGCTGTTTGCAAACTGTCTGTCTACTCTATGTTTGAAGATATTTTAAATGTTGTGTCTGCACCTCATGTGTTAAAATAGTTACAGTACACATGTGCCCCTGTTAGTCATTTAGCCACTGTTCACCTCTTTCAGGGGCCCAGTGTAGATATTATTCATGTTAGTTCTATCCTCAATCATTTCTCATGTCGACCTTCCTCGACCCCCACATCACTGATTGGGGATTGGGTACAGCCATGTACAATATGTGTGTTTTTCTTTGAATTTTTTTTCCAAATATATTTAATGTAAGTTTAATATTTGAAGAGCTGAACTTCTGGTGTCACTTCTTGGCAGATTTACTGCTCCAATAGCATCTGTAGTTTTCCTTCACTTCATATTCTTGCTGTTACTCTTAGGAGTTTGGATGGTTTTTAATACCTTTATTTGACAGGGAGGCAGACAGGAAGTATGGGAGGGAGAGTGAGGGAGAGACATGCAGTAAAGGGTCCAGTCAACTGGGAGTCAAACCGGGGACCTGCTGCTCAGGGATCAGTAAGCTCATATAGTATATGCCCTAACTTGGGCCCCAAGTTAAACATCAATCAAATTCTAGTCATTCAAAAAGAAACTATAGCTTCCATTAAGTTTTCAATGTTATCATTATTGTTTATTTCTTCCATGTCCATAATATTAACCCATATTAACCCTCAACCCAGCGTTTTCTTTCTTAGGTGTCATCTCTTATGTCTAAAAAACCGTCCCGTCTCATTTCGTCAGTCAGCAGAAACCTGTCACATGACTCCCTTTATCTGTCAGACACAACCTGAAATACGACAACAGGCATTTAAATTAAATTGGTTAACAGTCATTTTAACAACAGAAGAAGAGTTTTCTCATCAGCAAGTATCATAGGGAGGGATCAGATGAATGACTGTGGTGTCTGTGTTCTACTCACTGAACACTGAGACTGGACAACTGTCCTGTCTCATTAACCCGGCTTGTATTCCTCTCACATGTCTGTCCTGCCACATCCCCAAAGCGACAGCGTCCGTCTAGGAACAGAGGCGGGTTTCTCTCCTCCGGGACAGGCTGGTGCCAGCGAGAGCGCTATGGGTAAACCTCTCACCCCCCCCATAACCCCAGCAAACAAACCACAAACAAACCCGCCGGGGCCCCCAGGCACCAACACAACCACCGGCCCCAGTCCCTCAGTCTGCCTTAGTCAGCTGTCTGCGTGTGTGTGTGTGTGATTGTTTGCGTTGAGTAAAATGACAACTATATAAGGTTATTAAAATGTCAGGAGCTACAGACACTCTTCTATCCAACTACAAGGTTAGCCCTCAAGCTAAAGTCCAAATAAGGGGTGTTTTACCTGTTCTTCACATTCTGTGACATTGTGTGAATAATTAGTGTACAGTTAAACTTGTGTTTTACATTTTAATCCAAAACAGAGCCTAGGCCACAATTAAAGTACATTAAATTGGAAAAATCTGTCCAATTCTGGAAATTCCTTTTTTTGATTTTCCTCGTTGAACTGAAAAATGAAGAAAGTATATATATAAATATATAATATAATATTTCAAGAATAGCTACCATCTTCTGTTTTAGGATGTTAATGTATAGCTCATTTATTTATTTTATTTAGTCATGAACAAAGATAGATATTGGACAAATTATAATTTTCAGGGGACTAGAGGGAAATTTAGCAAAGTGGAGCTACATTTTTTTACATTCTGAGAAGAACATAAACATCAAATGTACAAACTTCTGAGGTCATTCAGCCATTCATTCTAAATTTCTTGAGACATTAAAAAGCACAATTGGGTGAACTTCATAGTGGCAGTAGATGAAAAGCCAGGACAGCACCAGAGTCAGTAGGAGCCATCCTCTGGCAACCATAATCCTCTCCTCTCCTCTCCTCTCCTCTCCTCTCTTCTCTTCTCCTCTCCTCTCCTCTCTCCTAGTTTGGCCTTGGTGTCTTTCTCTCTCTCTCTCTATTTGTGTTTCTACAGATCCACTGAAGCTCCATCTCTCTCCACCAACTGCCCCCTCCATCACCCCCTTCCCCTTTTCCCCCTGCTGTTAAACCGACCTGCCCTTCCCTCCCAGGAACCAGTCTACCACCCATTACTCCCATTAAGCTGCCTGACTCTCCCTGCCTTCCCTCCCACCAAAAACTGCCTTCATTA
>CM076667.1:3513000-3525845 GCA_038496675.1 Rachycentron canadum
TATATATATGTGATAAATTATTTGATATATATAGATTGATATATAGATATAGATATAGCTTTAGATATATATAGATTGTATAGTAAGTATTTTTTTCTTGGTTTTAATTTTTTCCATTTCTCATTCAACTCAGAAAGACATACTCAAATGTTACGTCACCATCTGTTGGAGTGATAAAAAGACTTGTGTAAGTGTTTCTGATGTCAACAGTTGCTGTTCTCTGTATATATGTGCATCCTCTCTGTCAGTCCTATCAGAGTATAAAGTGCTGGGTATTACCTTTTGAAGACCACTAAAAAGATGGATTGAAATATAAAGTAAATTAAAAGAACTGATCTTGTCAACTTACAGGGATGAGATGTAGGCCAAAATGAACCTGAGGCCTTGTCAGTACAGAGAGTAAGAGTTTGCATTAGCACAACAATGAACACTTTGTCAGCCACTGCCAGTTGCAAGGTAACAAACAACATGAACTAACAAAACATGCTAACTATGCTAACCATTCTGATACACATGTTACTCTCTAAGTCTGGGTCTGACTGAGGCTCAAACATGTGGCTGAGTCTGTCTGATGTCCTCTGACCACTGTGATGCTCTTTGCTCTTTCACCTGTCGACCTGAAGTGGAGGTAGGCAAGTCTTAAGGCCTGAGCCAGATTTATCAAAGAGGAAGTAAACATTGATGAGATTACAGCCCAGTTTTTTATGTGGAAAAACTTTGTTAAATAAAATCAGAGCGGAGTATTTATACAGAGTATAAAACATGTCTGGAGAGGAACTTTAAGTATTCAAATCTTCACACTTAAAAGCTCAACCATTCTGTATGACCAACAAAACAGCATTTTCACTTAGACTCTAGTAAGAAACTTTTAACTTATTGAAAAAATTTTGAAAGTTATTGAAGCAATTTTTGCAGAGGAAGATCATGTCATATGATTAAAAGCTTCAGAATAGCTTGAGGTTAAACTGATTTGATTTGAACAACACAGCAGCTGTCACAGGTAGGAGCCCATCTGCACCACCGGAGTAACCATACACACAGTTATCTGTAAAAGGCAGATAATGAAAACCGGTTTGGTACAACAAAGTGCGGTTGTTGCACTGAGAATGTGTCAGTTATAGGTTTGTCTTTGGGTTTGTACAAGGGTTCCTTGCACACTACCTGCCTGCCAATGTCCATTTCATTTGAGGGTTTGTGTGTTTACAAGGAACAGCAGGAACAGCAGTGTTGCACTCAGCTCAGCTCAGGAGGGCCACTCAGGCCTAAAGTGCTCTCCTGACCACACTAATACGTCCACTATATTTTTAGACAGCGGTGCTTTTTCAGAAAGCTCCACTCTGATGTATAACGAGGGCTGGGTCAGATAAATATTTGGATTTTGACCCACATGATACCCAATCATTGCAAACATCCTCTGTCCTAATGCTGGTGAGAGCCTGATAAACACTGTCGCTCCACATTAGCCCAGTTGATTTTCTCAGGAGTTGACACATAAAACATGGTTTCCTATTTCCATCTCCATAAAATCACAGATAGTGATAACTGCTGTCTTCCCATGAACAACTAAACCACCCACTATAAACACATTTTTCTGGGAGTGAACATGACTAAGGCAGGTGGCCTTTAAAACAAAGACGGTGTAAATGTGTGAGCCAGTTATCGGCTCCAGCAGAGCTATGCAAGGACTCCAGACAGGCTGAAGGGAAAGTGCCCCCTCATTGGTGACCCCAGAGCAAAGGGGGGAGTAAGGGGGGGCAGGCAGGGGACGCCGAAGGCCCAAGGTTTGATGGTTATCTGTGGGGTAGAGTTACAGCGAGCGGTAAGGGGGCGTTGGAGGGTGGTGGGCACTCGGAGTCGCCCCCTTTGCCTTCATGTCTGTTCACAGAGGGAGCCACTGTTCCTCCAGGAGTCCATGGTCCCACCTCATGTTCCTGCTACACAGCCATAGTCTGCTCCAGGGAAAAGAAGAATCTGCAGCAACTGCTGCCTTCAATTGAGTCACCAAGTGCTGCTTGTCTCACACATGGACACACACTCTACTACGACAGACAAAGAGCTTGAAGTCATTTTAGCTTTGGATTAAAACCTGAAATTCATTTCAGATATAAATTCACTGTTGGCAACTTTTTACTAAAAGAGGTTTTACACATTTTGTTTAGAGGTGTTGAACTCTGTGTTAATATTGTAATTTGGCTGTGTCAACCACTACTAGTATAACACCCCCGAATCTCTGACTGAAATGTTGGCAGTCAAGTTGTTTTGTGGGTAATGAAGGTCCTGGACTTTGACAAAGAAGATGAATGTGTGGAATTAAAAAGACAGTGTAACTCCTTCTGCTGCATCTGTTTTCATCATTTTTTAAGCTGTTCATTGTGAGTCTTAACTAGTTCAAGAACAAAAATGAAAACATTTTTTCCTTAGAATAGTTATAATGTATTTTATGATATTAAATATATACTTGTATTGCTGTAAGCAATTAACAGAGAATTATTAACAGACGCTGCAGTTTCCTCAGCTCTTCTACTCATTGTACCAAAAACAGAGCTGAAAGGAGAGTTCAAATTTGACTATTTAGCTGTGCCTATGTTTGAATAGGCAACTGTTTGCAATACCAAGTAAAAAGTTGATAATATGTTTATGTTGTGTGTACAAGGTGCATGTGAAAACTATCTCAATGTGCATGAAGCTGGACACCAACACCATTAGATGATGATGTTTAGCTGAATGTAAGTTGAGACATCAGGTACCAAAGTTCAATGTGAATGAACATCATCTAATGCCAATGTGACAGCTGACATTGGCTTTAAGTCGTGTTGTTAAGTCCTTCATTGAGATTAATATGAGTGGATACTGGGCCAAATTGTTTGTTGGGATGTGTATTTTTTGCAGCACAGGCTCTCAGACAGAGCGTGTCGGAGCCTGTCTGGATGGCCAATAGTCAGTGGCGTCTTCCTTGTCTTGAGAGCGACATGTTATCACCTCCACCATCAGAGCTCTCCTCAAAGGAAACAGGGGGAAGGAGGAGGAGGCAGTGTCTTATGTGTGTAATACTTGGGAACTTTACACAAAATCAGCCACATAAACACAGTCTGTGTGTCAGGGTGAATTCCCACAGATAATAGATAACGCACTGCATATCAGCATTGTCTGCGTTTGAAAGTCATTATGATTATTATGTTTTTTATTTTTGACCTTTTGGCTTGTATGAAATTATTTTAGATGTTTGTTGTAGAGCCCCCTCCTCTTTCTCTCTCTCTCACACACACACGCACTGGCTGGTGCTGTGACCCATAAGCCAGAGCACATGACCAGAAGTCAGTGATCTAATGAGGCCTGCGCTGCTTGACTGGTCTGGAAGGGACTGGAGGTGACATAAAGGCCGTCATCCCATTGACCCACATTCCACTTTATATAACAACATTTACTCTGATGACATTTGCAGCAGCCTGTTAACATCAACACACAATCCACTCCACTGCTCCTGAGCGATCCTACTTCCACTTAATTCACAGAAAAACACATGAAATAATGCACTGTAGAAAATGATGTTGGGTTTGTTCCAGAGCTCTGTCTTAGAGTAAAAGAGATATATGGGGAGAAATTATCTATCGTATCCAGAATGTGGCTCAGGAAGTAGACGACAAACGTGATACTGTAGCCGGAATATGCCCTGGCAGTGATAGAGGGAGTGTGTATGAATCTAATCTGTCTCGATGTGGTGCATGGACCCAATGGTTAACCAGCACGTTGTTCAGGGACAGCCCTCAGATAGACCAGGCTTGCAGGAAGCTGATTAGATATAATAGTAAATACAGAACCAGGCCAGTACTCCCTGGCACCGAGCTGCAATTAGACTCTTAATTATCTTATTAAAAACACAAGGAAGGAATGTGGCTCCTGTGTCTATTCTCAGCTATCTGAATGTGTTGCTATCTGCTGGATGCTAAAAGACTGAGCTGATGTTGTTGTATGACTGATGTCTTTGTCATGTCTAAGGCAAAGACTTGTGCAACTTGTTATCTGATACACTGATAATAATGGTTTTTTAAAACAGAACATGTGGTTTTGTTATCGAATGAAGAGATGATTATGCTGTGTTTGATCATGGGGCTTTTTTTCAGCAATGAGTGAGCAAGAGGACTGTAGTGATTGTAAAGAGGGTGGAGTACTGAGAGGGAAGCTAGTGGAGCTCTTGGTACATACAAAAGGAATAATATGTGTGTCTTTGGATTACAGTATCACACTGTATAGCGCTCACACTGGCCTGAAATAATGTATCAAATGATTAGGAACCTGTTTCCCTGGATTAAGTCTATGAGCCAAGATCATCTTAAGCTTGGGCAAACTAGAAGCAAACCTCATATTGTTTCCACCGAAGGAGCAGATTCCAACAACCAGCAACCAACATGACTGAGTAAATGAACTAGACTGCACAAAGAACAACTGGTCAGTAACAGCTGGAGTTGTGGTGGTAGATGACCCCCACAAATCCTGTGAGAACGCCAACTGTCGCGTGGTCTTAGACCAAAACAAACACAAAGGTCAAAAAGGAAGCTAAAAAAAAAGCACAGAGTTTGTGTGAGATCTTGGATGGAGTGGTGTGTAAAATGAAGCTGTCTTCTTGTTTATCAGCCGGTATGTTTCCCTCAGGCAACATAACACACATGACACATTTTTGAAACATCTTTATATGAATGATTTAAGATTATGTTTATACATCACACACCATAGGATTTAAAATGCCAACTTTCAACACTGACTAACTGGAACAACCTGGTTTCATCAGTTGTTACACTCATACACATAATGTTCATAATCAGCTCAGCAGGTGTAATGTGGTTCCATCTTTAGTCTTCAAATTGTTTTGGAAAACACAGCCCAGATCATTTAACCCCTAATATAATGGATATTATACATTTTATGAACAGTAGAAAATCACTTCTCCAAGACCTCACTGTATTGATTGAGGGGTCACTGTATTGATTATTTATGTGTAAAACATCAAATTTGCAGAGGCTTCTTGATATTTTACAGACAATTTTGTGTTTTGTAACAAATGTAAAAATCACAAAAAAATTATAAGCTGTAAAGAAATTGTTTTTTTTTTTTTTACTAATTACTATAATCTGTAGGGCATTCAGACAATACCACATCGTAAATGTCGGGGCCTCCAAAGCAAAAATAAGCCTCTCACTTAATGTGTGTATTTTTTGGTCAAATGCAAAATTTGAGCATAATATAAACTGTATGAGAGGCATCCAACTAGATTTCAAAGAATGACCTAACATAAGGATGTGGAGTTGAGTTTCACTGCACTTTCTGGTTGAACGTCTGTTTAACATCTGGCGACACCCAGTATCGCTGATGTCATGTAATGTCATTATGTACTGACACACTCTGGCCCCCACTGCAGCAAGGTGAGGAGTCAAACCGCTGGAGACCAGCAAAGACAAGGTTTACAGGAAGTGTTGAATTCATCTTTAACTCTGCTCTACCAAACCTCAGGGGCCTAGAGAATAGGTTATAATGCAGGTGTTAAGGCCTTAAGGCCTCTGTTATTTACATTTAAGTGGTACATACACAAGTAACACACACATTTTCAACTGATTAAATAACCACAAATTAAATGCCATATGTTAAGCATCAAGCCTTTGGGCCCCCTAATGTTCTCGGCCCCTTGGCAGCAAATACATTTTGCCCAGTTACAGTAGTAAGAGCATTAGTGCATTGTTGCTGTCCACAAAGCCATGAACCAAGTGGTTAATGTCAGGTTTTAAATTAGAAGTCCCATGTTACACATCTGTGTTTTATTTGAAGTGTTAATATCCATAAAAAATATATATATTTGTGGTTTCAAGAACCAAAAAGGACCTCAACCTCAACCTTTTACATTAATTTAGTTTTACATCTTCTTTACATCTCAGGCTTCTCTCTGGAGCTGTAGTAACAGCAGGTTGGTGAACCAATCAGAAGAGAGGATCTGAGAGCGGTGACTGCCCTGTTGTGGCATCTCAAAGTTACAGAAGTCAACAATCATGCATCGAGTTTTAACTGTTTCAGCCTAATAAGAAACAGTTGACGCTTTACTTTTAATTTGATTGAGTACATTCATGTACTGACCCGTGCCTGCAGCCAGTCTTGTTAGGAACGCCGCCTTCATCCTCCCTTGTTGAGATCTTGCCCCTTTTCCCATCCCTGGGGCCTCTGGCTTGACCTGGCCTGCCACTTTTCTGCCTCATCTCCTTTCCTATCACTCTCCTCTCTGACCTTTCTGTCAGCTTCGACCACAGGTCAGCAGTCACTGGGATAATAACTTTGAACACTGCGGGGTGTAAATGAAGAAGAGAAGAGAAGAGAAGAGAAGAGAAGAGAAGAGAAGAGAAGAGAAGAGAAGAGAAGAGAAGAGAAGAGAAGAGAAAAATGTTTGCAGTGTTTGCAGAGACAAGAAGTGGCCGAGCCTCTTCCTCTATACCTCTGGTGTGTGTTAATACTTACTGCGTGGTTTACTTGGTGGCAGCAGGACTAAAGTGAATGTGTTCCCCAGATGTCCCAGAGTGAAGCGAATGAAGGAAAGCAAAGGAGTGCAAACAGGAAGTGGAAAGCATCACACAGGGCTTGGGAGACATCCTCCCATTCCTAAAACGGGGCTCAGCTAATTGACTTGGCGGGTTAAAGGCTTTTAGCACACGAAGAGGCTAGAGACCTCCTGATAACACAGACACAGCAGAGACTACATGGTGATTACAGGGAGATATGACAGCCAACCGCACTGCCACTCAAACACTTACACAGTGGCATTGCTAACACCAATCATAGCTGTCTAACAGCAAGGCAATGTCAATTATTTTCATGTTTGTTTTAACTGGCTCTGACTCCCTTCAGACAGTTTCCATGTCGGCCTGGGGAGCTATTCTCTTTTCCCTCTCGGTATTTTGTGCGCCATCCAGGGCTCCTAAATTAGACGCTTCAGACTGGTTTTACTGCGGCCTATCATCTCCACTTGGCATTGTTGCAGACGTCAGGCCCCGTAGCCCCGTTCTGCTGGGATGAAGCAACTCTTTTGGAGGATTCTCTCTCTCACTCCTGCATAGACTTCATCATTCTTTTGGTTCTGAAGCCACAGCAGCTGTTTCAGGAGGCACTGAGTCCTGCGCCTGAAATGGACTTCCAGGATATGGTCTCCCCACCAAGAAATCTTTTTTCTTCATATGACATATCCACGCAAACCCTCACTTTGGTATCGCTCCCATTTATAATACCCCATCTGTCATGTCTAGGGCTTAAGTGCTAATTTTGAGGCGGCAGTGAATGACGTGCTGGAGAACAGAATGGAAAGGAAGGAACCTCCATGCAACTGTCTAAGCACCGTGATTATAATTTGTCATAAACAACAATAATAGTAAAACAATAATTTAGGCATAAGTGTAAATCTCACTGCTTGGCTTGCATGTTTGAGACCAGAATATGACCACAGTGGATTCTGGCATGCACAGCATGAGGCCCAAAGTTAGAAGGTAAAAGCAGAGATTAAGAGCAAAGTGGTAGATAGCAGTGAGAGACAGCGGGACAGAGGTGAAGAGGCAAAAGGACAGAGAAGATAGAGGTGGAAGGCAGTGGAGATAGAGATGAAGAAGCATAAAGAGGAGAAGGAGGTACAGAGAAGACAAGGGGGAGCAGGGCACTGGCTGCTACTGTCAGACTGTTGAAGCTCAGTAACACCTCCCTCCAGAGAGGCTTTATCTCCAGACCCTCCCAAACCTGATAAGGTTAGCTGCTTCTTTCAGACATGTGCATCTCTGCATGCATTAGACTCAAAGTATGCACAGACATGGATATGCACATGCATACATACTAGTGGAATCATATACTGTGTCCTGAAAGTCTGAATCCATCACTGCGTTTTCATTTCCGCTGCTGTGACATATCCAGATTTAATCAAGTAAATCAATGAGTATAATTTTTCTGAAATAAAGTCAGTCCAGGCTTTTACCTGGACTGACTTTATTCCATGAAAAAAAAGTTAGAGCCAAACATTTGTTCAGTTAAACATAAGCCATCATGAGTTATTTCATGTTTCCTTAAGACTGCCATAAAATATTAAGTAAATAAAAGAGTATATTGCAAAACATGTATGTATGTTGTGTCTATGTTTGAAATTTAAATGTTGCAATAAAACAAAAGGGGAAACAAGGGTTGTGTATGTGGCTTGAAATCAAAAATCAGTCTCCATTTACATTCCAGATGCAATTTAATACTCTCCCGTTCACAATTACATTAGCCAGATCACAAGTGTGATTCATCCATCTTGCTTCCTCCATTCAAGATTATTATCTGGATGGTTCCTGTTATGGAATCCAAATGTATGGAAGTTGGAGAACATGCTAGCTAACACCTATCTGTCAGCTATACGTGGATGATTCGTATCGTACTAGTCCTACACTTTGACACAAACATCCTGCACTTCATGATCTACATCCAACGCCATAGATGACAGGAAGTAGTGTTCTCTGTATGAGGTGAGGAGAAGAGTAAGGTTGTTGAGGTCGATTATCTTGTCATGACCTGCAATTCTTGTTATACTTATTATTAATCATAAAAGTGCAGCAGGTTATTATGACCCATAGCTCATCTTTGTTGCTACGTGACATCTAGTGGCCGTAGTAAAGATGACAGGAACAAAGGGAAAAGTGCGGTAATGTAGTTTATAGAGCGACAAAGTCCACACCAGGAGGAGGTTGAGGTGGAAGGGTGGGTCAACAAAACACAGGAATATGACACAGGAGGAACGGTGTTTGATTCCCACGTGAAAGTAGCAGTTTATGTTATTTATATTATCCTTGACCATTTGACAAAGGTATAACATTAAGAAAGTACTTATTTTGACCCAAATCCATTTTCTCCTGAACATAACTAAGTATTTTTTGTGCCTAAACCTAATCAAGCCATGATTGTTACTATGATGAAGTAGGCACACTGCTCTCAGTATAGTTACGTGTTTATTATTGTGACCACAATAACAATATTATTGTGTACCTCTGCTGTTGGAGGGGGGCGCTAATTCAGGTCGTATCAGAGGGTTGGAAAAAAAAAACTACCTGCATTGTTGTTCAGGTTGAACAGAGCTGGTTGAACCAATTTGTCTCATATCATTGTTGTTGTGTGGTAATCATGCTAATCCTCCACAGGGAGGAAGATCACAGTGGAAAGACTTGTGGCTACATCCGCAGACAGATTACTCACATACATTTAACTATCTTAACACTTTTGGCTCCCAAGTTGGTTTGGCCAAGTTGAATGTATTACAATCCGTCTGTAATGCTAGCTTTTGTTGGTGTCAGTGACCCAGAACACAAGAAGTGATACATGGCTTTGTGCAATGTTACTATATAAAGTTCCTTTCTCTCATCAAAAACATCTACTCCAATTCAAATTTAACTGAGGAGATTTTATAGCACTTTCCATTCTGCTGCTCTAGTTCCATACTCTACACACTTGGATGTAGACCCAGCTATAGGAGGCTACGTGATATTCTAACCAGCTTCACATTCTGATCCACAGGCCCCCAGCTTGTCACTTTCCTGTAGGTATGGAAAACTGAAGGCACCACTTTAACCATTGCATCATCCATCCACTGTCAAGATTCATGAGCCCACAGTCATTTACATCACGTCTAGAGCAAAGTCTCCTGACATTTTATAGTAAGCATTTCAGATTTTTTAAATTCATTCATTTATACGTCAGCGCTGGCACCTTTACCCCTACCTATGTTTTCTTAACTACATTTGTGTGAGAATGAATGAGGAAAGTGATTGTGTCTTTGAGGTTTAAGTGCCAGTTTGAGGCTGTAGGTCTTTGCTGGAAACTTGGCTGTGGCGCCCAGCCTGGGTTGGGGAGTGACAGGAGGTAGAGACTGACATGGCACCGAGCTGGACAGTTCTGGTGGTGGCAGTGGTGGTGGAGAGCCACGCTCATTCCTTCCCTGCCTCCCTTCCTTCTGTGTTGTCTCCTTATGCTATTTGGCTTACCGAGTGCAGGAAATCCCCCGGACCGTCCCGGACGGGACTGAACCGTGGCTTTAATGAACATTTTTCACTTGACAGAACGGCCCTTTTCCTGTTTACTGACAGGCCCAGAGTAAAAACTAACAGTAAACACACCTCTCTTTCAGCCCTCCCTTCCTCTCTCTGTCTGTCCCTCCTTGCCTTGAGGCTGTGTTGGCCTCTCCCAGGGACATCCTGGTTTGTCCCTGGACAGGACTGTAGTCAGCAAAACGCTCTCCAAGGACACACCAGTATCTGAGGGATTAAGAAGAATGCTTGCAGTTTGTTAGGCTGAAAAGACAGATACATTTAATTGATTCAACTGACTAGAAGAGCATAAACAACCTAAGGACATTGAGACAGATGGAGAATAAGAAACAGAGAATGAAAGATCCCTGTAGTAATGTAGAATACATACTTTCATGGATTTATATTTAGCCAATCCAACCAACTCCTCCCCCTCCTCTACTCTAACCCCAAGAAACCCAAATCACCCAGAATAAAAATAATTGGTGGTCTCGTCTCCAGTTCTGACTGGAACGAAGTCTGTATGGAGGAGCCGCAGGTCCTGGCAGGCTTCCCTGCTCCAGTCTTATCCCGAGGAAGAGAAGATTTGGCCCTGGACTGGGTAAACATGCCGTGGTTTTAACCTCTGTCACCCAACATCCCTGACATGGCTCTATCAGGGCTCGCCAGGCAGTTGCATTAAAAGCCACAGGGTGGATCGGCGAGCACAGGCAAATGAGAGATCCTCCCCGAACCAACATGGCTACCACTGCTCAACATGTCGGACTTTGTTTAACCAGACAATTTTACATGCCTATGAAAGCCAATGGCAGCATTAACTCATGTCAGGATCTCCCCTCAATTTAGGGCTTATTGTTAACCTCATCCAAAATGTTTGCATCTGTTAAATTGCTGGTGAGTGTAGCAAGCGTAACATTGTTGAAGACTCTTTTCCTCCTTAACCATCAGGACTGAGGCCCCTCCTCCTGCGCTCCTGTAAAATTTGAAGCCTCATTTTAAATGGAAAACCATGTAATAAGTGGAGCATTATACTGGGAGCTTGGCATCTCAGGGATCTCAGGAGCAGGATAATCCTCCATTGTGACTGAGTTTGACTTTTGAATTTGTATCAGATGGCCAAGATTTCGAGTCTGATGACTTTTGTTGTACACTCACACATACACACACACACACAAACACACATTAAAGACATTATATGCTTTGCTTAGTCGCAAAATCAGTAGTCATGAAATCTTGCTCATATTAGTTTATGTTGTGTCTCTAGATGTGGGGTACACGTTCCCCTAACATTTCAAAATCAGTTCAAAAGTTTTTTCCTTGTCTCTGATATTGTTTCTCACTCTGGATAGGAGTGTATAAAAAATAAAAATAAATGCATGAATGATTATTGCAGAAAAAAAATATTTTATCATACCAGTTAAAAGACCCTGATTTTTAATCAGTCACAACTATAACACACCTATGGACTGTTTTAAAGACAATGATTTATATTACTAACAAAGATGATTTAAATCCTGAGGTGTTTGTATGATTTTTAGGTTTCATTTTTTATTTTCATGCTATATTTTAGGTTTCTTTTTTTTGCTATAGCTGTAAATATAGCAGTATCCCATTCATTAAAGTAAATTGAAATTTCAGAAATAAAACAGGTTTAAGCTACAATCACAACCCTATGAAATTTCATCACAAAATGTTTATTTCTGTCCATGCATTATCTACATTGCTTATCCGGGCTGCACCCTAGACTGGTTGCCAGTCAAACTGATATATACTGTAGAGACAAACAACCATTCACATTACAACCTGTTATTTTCAAGGATCAAATAAAAATATCTGAATAAATAACATTCACACAGTTTCATGTCTGGATGAAGATCCCCAGACTTCATTGTATCCACCCTTGAAAGCAAACCTACATCCTGGGTGTGTCAGCTGTTTAGTAAAATAACATGCTGTTCCAGTGAACAATATGTGAAATGGATAAAGGAGAATAACGAGTTGGATCTATGAAGGACAACGCACTAGCTAAATGCACTAATTATAAAAATAATGTGTGAGCACTGTTTTACTCCAGTATCTTTGTAATGTTGAAACACTCAAATTCCCAAACAGTTTCAAATAAATTACTTTTCATTCTCATGTGCATTTTGAGCTATTTTAAGAACAACTGTAAGATCATTGTTCATTCAGCCAACTCCTCACTTTCCACTCTCAGTAAAAATGTGAAGAACTGAAAATAATTGCTGGTTGGGGGCTGAGAAAGGCATCATCACAGAGTCCGGGATAGGGTGTGGGAGACTGATGATGTGGAGGCCTTGACCCGATTCGCACACATGTGCCCTCACAAACAAACACGCGCTCCAGTTTTTTCACCAGCACCACCATCAGCGTGTATCGAACTGGGAGTGGTGGTGGTGGTGGTGCACTGGATGGAAGGGAGGGGACACTGTAGGACTTATTACAGTGTAGCAGAGTCTGATGACAAGGCAGCTGAGACACTTGGAGGAGAGTTTGTGCTTCAGGACTGAACCAGATTTAACCAGAGCCTCTGTGAAGCTTCAGCCAAACCCCTCATCACCACACCACATGCTGCTAGGCTGCACTTTAGCTCTGTGTGTATACACTTGTGACTGCATGTGTACTGCAGAGCATTTACAATATGTGTAGCATTTCAGAACGGCCTGCATAAACTTGTGTCTACATACATGTATATATATATATATACATATATATATATATATATATATATATATATATATATATATATATATATATATA
>CM076667.1:3526219-3660286 GCA_038496675.1 Rachycentron canadum
GTGTGTGTATGTGTGTTTTGGGGTTTCTGTGTAATTGTCTCATGTCTCTGTTTGCATGTGTGTGTTTGCATGCATGAATATGTGCATATGTTCTGTTGTGTGTTTGAGTTTCACCATCAGCCCGGCACCAGAGGAAAACAATGGATTTTCCCTGAAGGAGGTAAAACAACAGTGGATTTATATTTCCCCTCTACCTCCCTCTCCCCCTCCCTTCACCGCCTACAACATATTACTTTCATTGGACTGGAACTCTCCCTCACTGTGAAAAGGCTCTGGCAAAAACCCTGTGCAGAATGTAGCAAAACTTGGACACCTACCTCAGCACTTAAAGCCGTGCCACACACATCGCCGGGGGGAGCCGACCCCTCGCTGCGCTCCTCTATTTTCCCCTGCTGATGTTAAAGAACTGATGACTAAACAGCAGTAAGCCTTCTTATTGTATTAACTACCTGTGGCTGCTGTTGTTTCCATAATTTGCCTGACATTTACTCCATGTAAAAGCAACTTTATGGGCTGACGCGAGGCCGAGCATGAAAGCTGCAGTGCGGAAAAACGGCATAAATCAGTTTCCTGTGTGAGTGTTGGCGATCAAAGGTTTTTCACAGAATATTATAGCCAGTGTTAAATTTGAAATTAACATCAAGACGTGTAAAGACGTAGATGTCTGCAAAACACTTAATATATAAAAATTGATGTCACAGGTTTATCCTGAAATACATCACCAACATGCTTGCATTAGTGAAAAGTTATCATTTTAAAGTGACGGTGGCGTGTCACGTAGAGCAGGTCAACTGAGGCTGTTGGCAAACTCCATCCAAAAAAGCTTTCAGACTTCACTTCCTTAAAGGTTTTTTGTTGTTCATGCTAGCATTGATTTATAGCCATCATCCTTTTTGCATTAGCAAAGAAAACAACAATAGCCTAGTGTAGAAGTTCTTCATCTTTTTCACATCAAGAAGCCTAAACTGACACAAATAAGACCCATTTGATGAGACCCAAAGAATCGATCTAAGATTTTTGCTTTTAGATGTTTTATTGCAGAAGATGTTTGAATCCCATCAACATAATAGTCATTGTCATTTTGTTACTGACAGATGGAATTAAAGTGAAAATAACTTTGTTGGGCTCCCTCAGGAAACATGCTGTTGGTCAGACAAACCAACATTATGAATTCAAACAGCTGAACATTTAAGTGTATTTCAAATAAAAAGTGACAGCCTTACAGCCTAACCAACTGGTACTTATCAATTAAAAACCAAAACCCTGTGTTGCATATTATCTGTTTGCTTGGTTCAATTATGTTGCAGTAAATTCCTGATCTGCTGGTTCTCTTCTTCAGACAGATGTATTTTCTCAGTTGCAGTTTTACAATGCAGCTGCTGTGCTGCCTTTTTTGCTCTGGCCTCAAACTGACCCAAACCCAACAGACACACTCCAAACCTAAACCAGGTAGCAAACATACACACAATGAGTCAAACACACCTACACCTCTGGTGTGAGGAGGTAGCAGTAGATTTAAAATTGACTCCCCTCAGGACAGAGTGAGCTCATCGCTGTGCAGAAACACCCTGTGTTAGAGATTGCGAATGAAAGACTAACAGTCTGGTCAGACAGTGTGCATTAAGTAGCTGTTGGCCTGGTGAGGAAAAGCCCCTGGCAGCCAGGCTGTCTGGGGTTGAAGTTTCATTATCATCTGCTATCAAGTGTCTTCCATTGAGCCCGATGAATCACAGGATTACAGGGGAAACAGTGTATTGTTGTCTGAAGGCGTCAGTGCCTCTGATCCATGTCTTTCCCTCCGCCTACCCCTGCTCCCCTTTGCCTGCCCTGGTCATAAACCCAGGCAGTGCCCCCCTCTAGCTCTCCTCTCTGTTACTATGTCTGTGTCTACATCTCCCAACCTCTCTCTACGTCCTCTAACCTACCACTGGCTCTTCTGTCTTTCTCATGATGTCTGCCCCCCCCCCCGGAATGGACAAACCTCCTGTGATAGATCATGGACTACAGCGCCACATTGACACACACTGGACTGACCTCTCTGCCAATGGCCAGGCTTTAATTAAAGGCATAGATCAGCCGACTTTATCAATCAAGGTGAGAGACGCCTGGATATCTGTAAGCAGTGGTGACCCTAGACTCTGAGGGGACCCAAGCCCATCAGAGCTCCGCATGCGGGCAATTGGCAGATGCCACAATTAACATTTGATCCCTAAACACCTAGATACTAGCTACAGGACACATCATCAGGGGCCTAACTAAGGTGGGTTTGGGGGAGCAGCACTGAATTGGGGTTCATGCTTCTCATATTGCCTAAATGTGCCAATATGAGGGCTTACTGAAAGCCCCATTTGCCCTTGGGAACCCCAAGTATTTATCTGGTTTGGCTCTCGTGATGGTGTACCTCTGTACAAGACTGAACTGTATTGCAGCACAGTAATTATACCTACAGTGGATGTACGTACATACCGATGCTGAAGAGGTTAATCTATCAATATAATTTTTTCAATAACCTACAAATAACAAAGAAGGAGATAAAAAGAAAAGCCAAGATTGAAACTGATATTTTGGTAGCAATACAGGCTGAAAAAACTGACATAGATTCATGTTTAAAAGCAAATGCTTTACTGTTTATCTGGAAGACTTAGAGAAACATGTCTAGACTACTGATAAAGCTGTCCAATATTCACACTCCTTTCAGCTTTGTTTTGGTCTCTTGAGGAAAGTCTCTGTCTCCTTAGCTGCTGAATGCTCCTTCAAGTTCAAACTTTGCTATTCAAGTAGTATAGTCACTGAAAATACTTACTGTGGGTGGAAATTAGGTTAATGAGAACAGTGTGTGGCCTGGAAAACCAAAACACCTAGTTTAAGAGGCTAAAAGGCTCCATACTATATAGAGCTGAGGGGAATTGCTGAATATTTTCTGTGGGTTCTACTTGTACTGCAGAGCCATTATATATCTAATATAAGGAATATTCATTGTTGCAGCTTTAGAGAAGATAATATTTCAGGATTCAAAAAAGGGACAATCTCAGGAAAATCTATTTGTGAATTCATCGTATGTACACACACACACCCTGCCTGTTTGGGTGTGTGTAGAAGCCCAAGCATAAAGCACAGGCTTGTCAAAGGAGACCGGTAAATGGAGGTGCACTGTTTCATGAACTGTGACTGAACTTGTTCGAAATGGGTAGAAATGTTAGACAAATATGGTGTCTGAAAACCTCAGAAACGTTGTTTCCGCCCCTGCCTCAATAACCCCCCTCTCTCAGCCCTTCTCACCCCTCCTCCACCCACAGTCCTTCATCATCTGCCAGTCCACGGCCTGACATTTTCCGAGGCTGCCAGGACAGGGGCCTGCATGTAACAGAAAGAGAGTGAGACACTGACATTGAGAGAGAGAGAGGGAGAGAGGGGCCCCTTAAACTAGATTTACAGTACATTGAGTTTTTTTTCCTTTCCCTGAGCTTTTCCACATTCACACAGTTCAGAAAGGTCATCAGCAGGCGCCTCACTTTCCCATCTCATCTGACTTGGCTTTTACACGTTCATCTGGTCAGTCCATCAGTATCAGTTCTTACTCACTGTGTGGGCAGACACCTAGTTTTTATATTTTTAAGAAGTAATTAGCTAAAATCTGATTTAACCAATTGATAAATAATTGATCTTCCTTTTTATTAAAGAATTAAGTTACTTTGTCAATTGCCCTAACTACAACAATCCACAAGGAGGCTTTTCAAAACTCAATTCACATCCATGACACTGAATATATAACTAAAAGCAAAGTTTTTTGCAGCGTAACGAGGACACCACATGAGACAGTCTTGACAGTGTTCTGTAAAGAAACCAGACAGATAAATAGAGTAAATCATCCTTGTTGATGTAATTATGGTTAATTAGTCTACTACAGTGGCAGAAAGGCCCTCCTTGCCTATACCTCCTCACCCTACAGCGACTTGAATAACCCCCCCCATCACATTCCCTTCCTCTCCCACACACAGAGGCCCCTGACAAAGACGCCCATTTTATGTGCCATGTTTGATTTGATAAGTGGCGAACGTGAGTGACGGGACGCCTTTGTGAGACAGAGGGGGAAAAAATCCCCCGCTCTATTGGCGGAGGACAATTATGACTAAGGGACTCGAGAATGGAGTGTGTGTGTGTGTGTGTGTGTGTGTGTGTTGGGGGGGAGTAAAATTGAGATAATAACCCCTGTCTATTGTCTTGCATTCAATTATGAGACAAAGGTGTGTCTTTGCCAGGAATGGGGATGAGCCCGGTCCCACCTGAGGCTTCTCACGGAGCTTGATGGCATGTAATGGACTTTAACTGTGGTGTTTGAACTTTTTGGAAGGAGGAGAGTTCACACAGAAAGGTACACAGTTGTGACAATAGACCTCAATCATGTTGGTGGACTTTTGTTCAATTCACTGCTCTCTGAACCACTTCCCCAAACAGTGATTGTCCAATCAAACCTCACACAGCGGGGCGAGAGCAGTGTGTGTGGGGCTGTAGAGAGCTGGATGTGACGCCACCTCGCAGTTTTGTTGCTAAATCGGTAGCTGATACTTGCATAACCTTCTCAGAGCCTAGAGAAGCAACTCTTATTTGCATGACATCAGCCAAACCTCAGATCTACAGGGTAACACTAATGTGCAGGAAGCCAGAAAACCTTTTTTATGTCCTCAGTGAGAAATTTTTGTTCAAGACACTGGGTGTGATCTTTGAGTCTAGTATCCACTTATTGTTTCACATCCACAGGTTGTAGTAACAGTGATACTTGATACACAAAGAGACTGGAAGTTTGTCACTTCTTTGTCTTCTTTCCAAAACCAAAAACACAAGAGTAAAAGTGTAAGGAATTTATTAAACTTTGTTTCCTGTCAGTTTTACTTTCAAAGCAAAGACAATATGACCAATAAAGAGTGAATCTAAATAGAAAAAAATGCACCCCTATATTGACAAGTGAACTGGAGCTTTGTTGTCATGGTTACAATAGTGATTACACAGTTATGGAATAGTTTGGTCCAGTTTGGGTCCAAAAAGCAACACTTTGGTCAAGTTTAGCCTCCAGGTTAAGGTTCCTGCAGTCTTCAGAGGTGGCCTTACAGTAAAACATAACCATGGGTCGTTTGAAGCTGCTTACACAGACAACCTACAGGTTCTTTCTTGTTTTGAATAAACATCAAGACAGGACTACGTGGGAATGACTAACATTTAACTAACATTTCAAATTAATTACAGCCTATAGGGCCCATGGCTAAAACCCAGACTGACTACTCTGCAACACAAGAGCAGTGTAGTGGTTTTGTATGTATATTTTATAGCAATTTTAAAATGAATCAGATGAAAATAGTAAAACATGGAGACTGTATAACTCAACATGATTGAGTTATTTCAAGAGCTAAAGCTGTGGGTGGATGGTTAGAAACAAGATGCCCGTTTACTTCTGTGTAAAATCAAAGACCCAGTATTTGAAAATGTTCGTGTTGTGTAGTGATGCTCCAGCTTCAGTTGTGGTTTCACCTGATTATTTCACATAAACATCAAAAGTAAGGGAAATAAATGGAGCTAATATGAACAGTATTATAATGGGTTAGTGATATCAGTTGTAGCAAAGTGAAAAGCAGTGGTTTGGACTGAAGCCTTCACAATGAGGTTCCTCTGGACACATCTGACAACAAGCCAGTGTTTTCCATTCATAAATTTCTGATTAGTCTTCTGCACCAACTCCATTTTGTCTGGTAACCGTGTCCAAAGGGAAATGTTCTCCCACTGTAAATGCAAGCGGATCATGTCAAGCCCACTTAGACACCAAATACCATAGGTTCCAAGTATGAGCCTCAAAACTCATGAACCGTAGCTGCCCCATGTTATTAGAAAACCCTTTTTTTTTCTTTTTTTTTTGAAAAATCATAAAAGGTCAAACTTTTTGCCACACAGCCCAGGTAATGCTTTGTGTAGGACCCATTCTGAAAGAAAAACAACAAGGAGAAATCAATTTACTTGTCACATAGCTTGACCCAAATCGGTTTGAAACAAGTTACATGATCCACAAGGCCCTCCAGTTTCCTTGTCCAAACAGAGAGACCTTCACAGAGAGAGAGAGGGGCCCATAAAGAGCCTCAGTCAAGTGAATACTTTGTCTCAGAGCAGGCCATTATGGAAAAGGAAATGTTTTGTCAATTCAGTCTAATTTCCTGTCATGGAAAAAGTCGCCACAAATAGAAATTCTCAGTATTCTTGTCTATGAGTGCTTTTATGATGCCTGTAAAATATAAACACTGAGGTACATTTATTATATTGTGGTATTTTCTTGCAACATTATTAGTTACGGACAATTAAACAATTTTAGATGTAAACATAGCACATCACTCTTACAGGTCATATTTCTGCCACTTACATATTTTACAGATAAACATATGTGCAATTTAACAAATTAGACTAAATTAAGAAAAAACAACTTTTATTTTTATAGTCAGCAAAAGTATATTCTTTACATGCGTGTACAGTGTGAACTGTGTAGGGTTTTCAAATATGCATAATGTTATGTGCAAGAAAATACAACCACACCCTTTTCTAACTATGCTCCAAAACCATAGAATGCCCTGCTAACAGCTAAGAGATGCAGGCTCTGTTAACATTTAAACATATATCCTGTATGCTATTGTCCAATACGTTAGCTTTACTTTGTGTTTCGTGCTAATTAGCAAATATTTGTTTTATGTTAATATGCTAAACAATAGTGAACATAGTAAACATCAGCATGCTATCAAGCTTGTTGGCATGCTGATGTTGATGGCATGCTGTGCCTGAGTACAGGCTCTCAGTGTTCCTTGGCATGGAGACACACAAGTCTCCTTGATAAGGTTCAAGTTATCTGCATCAGTTTTTATTATTGTAACTATATTGATGAGAAGCCCCATGTTTTTCCTGACAGTTTGGTGCTGGATGGCCATAAAAGCTCATCTAATCAGAGGCCAGTGCAAATGAAAGCTGTAGAAAATTCTGAATATTTTATAATTGCAATCGGCCAAATCCTGAATCCATTCAAAACTTGTGAACTGATTTAACAGCTGGATACAAAATCTAATCCTTAGCTTCAGTTCACCATCAGCTCTGTCATTACAGGAAGATGTTCCAGTGTTTCTTTACAGGTGGCTTGACTTTTTAATCAAAGGTAAAACACACTTTGTAGCGTAGAAAATCATTTTACAGCCTGAATATTTAGAGTCATGTTCATCCAAACCATGCAAAAGTTAATCCATGAATTAAAATTGAGTCAAGATTCATAACAGAGAGTTATGAAAAATAACATTCTCTCAAAAAGCCAGTATTCATGCTAAAAATTTTAGCTTTTGCGTATTTTGGTTGACTGTTATCCCAAAATGCAATGCACAAAGGAAATAAAAGGCACAGCTGCAAAAGTTAAAATAAATTAAGGGCGGTGGTGAGACAGCTCCAGAAAGATCTTGGAAATGATAAATAAATTATTAAATCATCATAAAAAATATTTCTTTTATTCTTTGTGGTGTTTAATCAGCAGTGGCTCTGAAGTCACTTTGACTGACGTCCAGAGACGCAGATATAATTTCCTGTTTGTACACATAACATACAACACAATATTACTATTGTATGACCATCAGTATTACACACTGTATGCAGTTAATATATATGAGAAACAGTATCAAAAAGGAGCAAATAAACCATAGATTATGACTATATGATTATGGACATAATTGTAATGTATGAAATAACAATCCCTATTTTCATTTTGTAAGTATTTATTTTGTAAGGTATATTTTTGTCTATTAATATATTTTTTATTTAAGTTTTTATGTAAGTTTATTTTTGTTTTGTGACCTTTAATCCTACTGATGACGCCCTCCAGTGTGAAGTGAGTGCTCATGTTAAGCCCTTACAGCTTGCCTTGTCCCTTTTCATGTTCTACTACAAAGGTGTGTGGGCAGAAACTGTGTTTTCTTTTAGTTTATCTTTAATTTATCTCAACTATATCAAGTTCTCTTTTGTTCTTTTGTTATGCAGATTTAATTTTGCACAGTGCGTTTTGCATGAGAATGTGACTGTTCACTGTTAAAATGTAATGTTATCTTGCACTAAGCTTTAGCTGTCCAATAAAGACAGAGGTTTTTTATTTAATGATAATATTCTTATAAATGTAACAGAACACAGGACTGTATCCAGACTATATCCATATGAAGTTTTTGTACTGATTTAATTTTCCAGAGGAGAAAAAAAACCCACCAGTTGGCATTTCGCACAACACACAACGCACAACGCACAAGGCACAACACATTCCGCTCTGTTGCTCTGTCTTCAATCACATGTGAGCCTGGACCTTGATTTACATTCTTTCCTGACAGCAGTGGTGGGTTTTCCTTCATTATTTTGTTTTCTGTTGAGTTATTATTTTTGTAAACACCATTCACAGTGAGTCACGTGTGATGCTCAGCTTGATACGACACCTCCTTCCAGTCTGCATCTTCGCTCGCCCTCCCTCCCTCCCTCCCTCTCTCAGAGCCGGACAGTTTATGATGACTGATGGCCGGTGAGGGCCTCTGCTACACCTCTGTCAGCTGCCCTGTGCTCCGCTGCACCCAGACATGGTGGGATATGCCACACGTGCACGCCCTTGTTGATGCAATGCTGACCTGTAAAACACACCCATTGTAACAGCCAGGAACACACACACACACACAGGTATGCAGATCCCATGGTGCACTTCTGGCTCCACGTGGACTCCAACTACTCCAGGCTTTATTTACAAACTGAAGAGGTAATGAAGGAAAATCACACAAAACCAGAGGTGGTGATGATGGAGGAGAAGAGGGGAGGAGGCGCCACAAGGGATTGAAGAGTTTTACGTATCCAGCCGAGGGGAAATGGGACTGTGATGTGTTCTCTTGAAATGTGAAATAAAATAGTGCCTCCTTTTGCTCAGCTCCATTGAGGGATGTTAGCGGATACGTGGGATTGAGTGTTTGTTTGTTTGCGCAGGAGGGAGGCAGGGAGGGTGTGGCATGTGAGGAGGCCACAAGGAAGCAGAGGCCCCGTGAAGTTGGGGGGTGGCAGTGGATTGGGGGATTGGGGGGCGAGGGGGGGGGTTAGTAGTTGTGTTTGGGTTGAACGGCAGGAGCACAGCAGTGCGTCATTGGCGTTTTACTGGACCCTCTTCACCGGCGCCGTTAAGAACAAAGGCAACGACCAAACTCACTGATGAATCACAAATGTCCAGGCAGAGCTCCAAGATGCCTCCCTGGCCACGGAGGCAGGGAATCAGGAACATACGCACCACCACAGCCGCTCCACTGAGGAAAGAGAGACAGAGGGATGAGAGAGAGTTCCTCTGTAGGGAAATGAGGATTTGTGGGAGGCTCTTGTGTTCATCCACATGCCTGATGAGCTTGTGTGGGGCGGACAGGGAGGAAGCACGGGCGGGGAGGCGGATGGATCGAAGAGAGCTCAAGAGAGCTGCAGTGTTTCTATGCCAGTTGCTATCAATGCACTGCCTCATTCATCTTCATAGGCCCAGGCCTCCGCGCTCACCGCAGGAACCATGGAAAACAAAGAGAGGCCTTTTTATGATGGAAATCTCAGTTTAATGTGGATAACACTTTTCTATTTCAGCCATTGTTTAGAGTGAGAAGCTGGGTCATTTTCTCTCTGCAGCCAGACATTTTGAAAGTATACATAGCTTATATAAACACGTATAGCACTCACTTGGGTACAGTTTAAGCCCTGTGGTTTTTGGACACAAGAAATCAAATTCCTTCAAACTGTTACTGTATGTGCTCTCTGAAAAATGAGTCCATGAGAACTGAGCAGTGTTTGTGATGTTCAGTACTAAAGAATTCCTCATGGAAATTAAATTTTTTTCCTGCCATTTTGTGCTTTGCATATATGAAATATATGAAAAGGTATGGATGTTTTTTGGTCTTTATGTGTTTACATTTAGTATTTCTGAACAAATATGTTGTGTGTCTTCCAACATACATGGTGAATACATTTGTCTCAGTTTGGGAATATTGTGAAATCTGTAATTGGCATAAAGCTTTATTTCTTGGTGCATTATCATTACCAACTGTAGATCAGCTGAGTTTCATAAAACCAATGGCAGGCATGTGTATGACATTATCAACATGTCAGTGTACTTACATGCACAATGTCTTTAAAGGGCTCTGAGGGTCTGCTGGGTTTGTAAAACTTAATCTGGGACCTGTTATTTGTTGACCCGAAAGACTTTAATGATCCATGAAAACCTGCAGTTTGCTTGCATCAGATAAAAATAAATCAGGACTCTTTTAATCCTCCATAAACAAACCCTACTAAGATTAACCTGCTAAGATTTGGCATTTGTCTGCAATGGAAAAAGCCCCAATCGTCGTTCACTCCGCTGATCAACAGTGATGTAAACACACACATTTTCACCTCTTTTCCGTGTTTTTTGGCACAAACAGTGTAAACAGACCTGTCATCATCAGTGCTGTTAAACCAGAAACACCACAGTTAAACTGCAAGAGGGAACACAGCCCTGAAATATGTTTTACAAGCACAACCACTGGTCGAAGTGTCTCACATGGAGGCTCTGACACTTACACAAGCACCAACCTGGGGATGAAGCCTGCACAGCAGACTTCTTGCAGTTGTGTGTCCTCTCAGGTAAACTAAAAAACCTGCTTATAAGAGCTAATATCGGTAGAAAAAGATCTTAACAGATTAAATATATGTAGTTCACATGTGGAAAATTTTACACACTCAGTTGGTACCTCTGTGAAAAATACTACAAATAAGTATTAATGTGCTGTGAGCTGAAACACAAGTTTGAAAAGAGCACACTCTAATGAAAGCCTATTCCAGCTCATATGCTAGATATTATCTCCCTTTCACCCTTTAAAAACACACTTTTCACAACAAAGGCGAGCTCGGGGGGGGGACAAGACAGACAATTTACTCATTTTACAAATTAGTTTGTGGCTGCTGTGATCCTGCAGCTACTGAGTCCAATTAATGGTGTGTTCTGTGTTCTGAAGCCGGCGAGGACTCGACTAATGGCCCTAAGGTATGCCCTGGCTCTGCATCTTCATTCCCAACACACAGTTACACACACACACACACAAAGAGGCAGAGGCACGCAGACATACACCACATGCGCCCTCGCCACCGCGACCCGGCAGTTTGGCACCAGTGTCCACTAGGGGGGGAGGGAGTGTGGGAAGAAAAGGGGGAGGGGGGGAGACAGAGATCAACTCAGCATAAGTGGAGTTGTTGTAACGCAGTGCCCCCTCTCTCTCTCTCTGTCTCTCTCTGTGTTTCTGTGTTTTTGTGTGTCTCTATCTTGTTCACTCATTCCTGGTTCTCCTTATTTGTCCCCATGGAGTTGTGTGTGTGTGGGTGTGTGGGTGTGTGTGTGTGTGTGGTGGTGGTGGTGGTGGTGGTGGTGGTGGGGGGGGGGGGTGGAGCAGAAGCTGCCTCATCTGCTCAGTTACTCTGTGCTACTTATAGAGTGAGTCCTATAGTGATGGGGAAGTTTGTGGTGGTAAACACTGGCCATTACCCGTCTCGCTCCAGTCTCAGAGACGTCAGTATGGCTTGGAAAGCCTCTCCGAAATGCGGGGAATTATAGCCCTGTGTGTCACTCAGCCGACCCTGCTGGAGACTCACACCATTGTCTCTGCTTCTCTTTTTTAATGCTACTGGTTAGTTTGTGAGGGAGTGTGTGTGTGTTTGTGGTGAAGTGACTGAGTTCATTTCATGTGAATTCCTTGTATGTGTGTCTGTGCTGCTGCATGGATTTGATCCCATGTGTGTTTACGCTTTGAGGTGAAGTGAGCACTTAGGTGTGTGTGTGTGTGTGTGTGTGTAGCTCTGTGTGTGAGTGTGTAAGGGAGCAGCTACTAAACAGCTTCTGCTTTATGTTTGAGTTTCCATTGCCTATTTCCCCGTCTTGTAAATGAGGTTTATTCACAAAAAAGAGCACCATAAAAGCACATCCTATTTTCCCTCACAAAAACTTAAAGGGATGAATTTGCCCTGGACACAGTGAGTTAGCTTTCATTACGTTGATAGATGCTGATCCAATCAGAAACGCTGAGACATTTGTGCCGTGCTGCCAGGTGCGAAGGATAACCACAGTCCTGAGATTTACCGAGGCGATTGTATCACTGAAAGACGTGGTTCGCCATCTGTGTGCGACTTACTGCCCTGCTTTTCACATTTAGTGTTTGCAGCCTGTGTGCGAGCCAAAGCAAACACAAAGCTCTGATAGTGTCGCTGTGATTGTTAAGGCGAAGTCCAGAGCTCATGGCTGACAGGACCATTCCCTAGACCAAAAACTTCCTGTTATTACATTTATCCCTGTGCAGACTCTCTCTATCTCTCTATTGTCTTTCCAACTGAAATAAGGAGGAGGGAAAGATAGATAACAAGGAAATGTATTTTTTTTTAAGTTAAATGCACAGGAGAAAAGGTCACAGAACTACAAATGGGTTTTTAAATGTTCATTTCCACCTAACATCCCACAGTTTCAGACTCAGTTTAACCTGAACTATTTGTAGAACTATTCTGTGCATTTTCTAAGCAAAGCTAACGATAACATAATCAGGATTCTAGTGACACAGTGCAGATTGTTTATTGGAAGGTTTAAATGATCTTTGTCATCTAATAAACAATAGTTCTGGGTTAGATTATCAAGGCGACAAAGCAGGCAACTGCCTGAGGGCCCTGAGTATGCGGGGCCCTCAGGCTGTTGTTGGAATGAGAATGACTTTCCTGGTTCTCCTTATATAACTTTGTGGTAATTTAATTACCTGCAAATTTGTTTTGTTGTTCTGAGGAAGAGCAGGGCTCTGAGATGAATGCTAGCATCAACAAGCAGATATAACTTTTAATATTCTTATTCTAACTAGTTTGGTATTTAGCACTTAACCCTTTAAGTGCCGGGTTTAAATTAAAAAAATACTGGATTTTGATATCAAGATTTCAAAAGGCTGTGGCTTGAAAGTGGTTAGAGATAAAAGCCGACGGTCAGAAAAAGACTGAGTATAAAAAAAGGCAGATATTCTTTTTAAGAGTCAGAAGCGTTTAATAACAGATTCACAACTTTTTTTTCAGAGTAAAGGGATTCAGAGGCGTTCAGAGTTAACCCAATGTACAAATAAAGATATTGGCAAAGATTTAGAAGTAATTTGTTAAAAAGTCATGGACAAACTGAGGTTTTTTAAGATTAAGATTAAGATTGTCAAAAATCATTGGAATTCATTGTCATTCATTGACACATTAAATATCTAACTGTACAAAGATTTGAGAGACCAACACAGCATAAAATTATTACAGTAACAAAATATTCTCTATTCTATCTATGATTTAATGCACACAGAGTTCTCTGCAACCTTCGTGTGTCAAATTAGTGTTCTCATTGAGTTTTTGAACCTGAATGCAGCCTAAAGGCCTGTGCATACCTCATATCCAGCCTCTCTGAAACACTGTGGTATGTGGATGCGCAGACTGCGTGTGACTGCACAGGCTGGCACATGAAGTTCAAATCAGAAGACCTGATGAGTTCATTTTTTTTTTTTTTATCTCTTGCACCATCTGTCATTGCCAGAAACTCTGCTCTCTGATGAACACTGATAATGCATTTGCAAAGTAGAACAATTGTGTTGCCTTATTCTTCCACAACAACTGCACAGCCTCTTTTCTTATGAATGAATGAAGTGTTATACTAACTGTACAGTGAGGGAGAGACAGAGGAGGTACCACAGAGGAGACAGGATGGGGGGGCATGATGGTGGATGTTATCATGAGGAAGAGAGTGCTGTCTAATGATAAGACCATATGCCTAATGCCATAACAAATGCTCTGGCTACCACAATATTTCATTTCATGAGAGTGCCTGTGTGGGACAGGAAGTGCACGTCTCCTTTGGGTGATGCTGTTCACTATTAAAAGCCTGTACAGTTGTCAGGCTGTGCATCACTCTCCTGCTGATAGGCTGCTGTGTATTCCTCAACCAGGACAGACCAGGGCTTGTGCTGGCTAATGTAAAACATTAGCAATATCCTGAGTCAACAGTCTACCAGCTATGTTTGTTTGGATATCCCATTCCCCTGGAAACTGGATATATTGTCATGGGTACACTTGATCCCGGTGGACGGTAAAAGCACTGCACTTCCTTGTAAATTGAAAGAGGAGGAGGTGCGATGGAGAGAGAGAGGCCACCACTGGAGCCTGAAAGTTAATTTGACACGTAGGTAAATAGAGTTACAGGCCAGTCTGGTGTTGTTTGCACACTGAGGTGGGAGGTGGAGCCACAAAAGGAGAAAAGTAATGGACATCAACCCACAGTGATCAGTGCAAGTTTTTCCTGTAATGCTAAAAATTCCCCCTAATATCTTCAGAGGCAGGGTCGACCGGGCTTAAACAAGACTCAAGCAGCTGTGCCCACTGACTCATTTGGAGCAATATTCTACCAACAGAAAACAGGAGCCAAGAACTTCACTGGACAGGAATGCAGAGAGTAATGCTGTCACTGTGTTTCCAGCAAGCAGAGAGGGTGGTGATGGTTGCGGATATTTTCATTAGCGATGGGGTTAGAGGAAGTGAGGGAGTCGGAGAAAATGGGCCTTGGTTTACAAGGTTCAGTTGTTTATCCAAAAAAATGTTCTTGCATAATCACCCCGTTGAGCCATCTACCGCATTCGCTTATGATGTGATACATTTTGTGTGAAGACTTTTTGGAAAGTGTATCCCAAACTCATTACCGGTAATCAGAGGCACTTATTTAAGTTGTGCTGGCCAATCCAAGAAAAGCAACATGAACCATTTACTTTTGGATTAAATGCTCTTTAATTCTAAATTTGAAATCAGAGCCAATTATGCTCAGATTTCTTCTCTAATGGAAGTTAAACATACAAATTACATTTGCTGCATACAAACTCTGATACATACACACCACTGTAACTCAGCTAGAGGTTCTCCCTTAATATTAGATATATGATCTTTTCCATCACAGCATTTCAAATACGTAGATAATTACAAGTAAAAATAAAAGGCAGATAGAGTCAGAAAAACACCAGACTCCCTGAATTTTTCCTAAGTAGCTTCCTACTGTATGCAAACATAATGTACATAATATATGCACATGTACGCACTCGTTCCAGTACTTTATTAATGAATAATACCATATGTAAGTATGTATGTAATAAAAATCATTGGACTTGACTGATGGGGCTCTGCTGGTGTTGACAGTGAATGGTCCTTTGTTGTATTATTGTTTTATTGAGTAGTGCCAGGCTGTTTCTAGTCTTTCAGCTGCTGTTGCTTAATATTTAATGAGCAGATATAAGTGGCATCAATCTTCTTATCTCACCCTTGGAAAGAAAGCAAGCAATTATTATTTCCAAAAAACGTCAAACTATTTCTTTAAGAAAAACGCTTAACAACTCAAGTTTATTATTGTTATCATGAATCATATATTTTATGCTGGCATGTGTGGTTTCCCCAAAGGCTGCCATGTCTAAACTGTGCTGCCATCTTTGCTGTATTCTGCAGTGAAAAAACTCTTGTGTGTGAAGTAATCTTGCAATGCAAAACCTCTTACGGTGTAATGTTATGAAATAAAGGTCTCACATAGGTTCACGCTGTGTTCTCTCCTCTGTCTTCAGAGACCGAAGATAATCTGACTGATCTTCTAGCTGTCCAACTTACTTGGCAGTTAGTAATGGCTGCTGGCTGGAGTCATGACAAGTCAGATATCAAGATATCATCCAGACCGCAAAAGATCCCTTGATACTTACATCAATAAGAAAAAACAGCTGCTCTGCACTTTATGCTTAACTACACAGAATATTATTGTTGTGTTTCTCAACAATTTGTTCTTGCTATTTTCTATTTTTCTCATTTCTTTCTTCCCATTTAAATGCAGGAAAGTCAGAAATCTCTTAATCATGTAAATAGTCCATGTGTGGTGCTCAGAGTTCAATGAGAACAAACAGAGGAAAGAGTTTGGCATGTACCTTCACAGCAGACTGTCCTGACTGCATTGACACCGTCTAAATCCTGGCAGATTGCGTCTCCAGTGCAAAGACAGTCTAACACACTGCGTGACTGAGTCCACTCAGCGCTGACACAGCATCCAAGTGATGGAAAAGACAAGTAAGTGGATGGGCGCCATAAACAACGAGAGAGCGGTGGCCTCAATCAGAAGCCATTCATTTTCAACCGCTGCACTGCATTTATTTCATTTCCTGTCTCACTTTGTCTTCGCAGTGGGAATAATGGGCTGGGTAATAAGAAGGGACTGGGATAATGGGAGATTCTGGCCCCTGGCTCTATAATGAGACTGTGGGATCTGGGCTGGAGGAGGTGGAGTGAGGTATGCCAAACGCTGGAAAATCCAGAACCATGGGGATATTGTGAAGTGTTGAATGTTGGTGTTAGCTTGTTATTGTTGCATAGATGGAGAAAATGAGGATTGATAGTGTGCTCAAGTTACTGGGTTGTGTATGACTTGAGATGATGATATAAAATATATCACTTTCACATTTGACACTGGAGTGTGTGTGAGGAGGATTTAGAGGGGAAAACCAGAGAGAGAAAAAAAAAATCCTTATCTGAACCCATCATGTAAGTTTGACCTTTTCTTAAGAATGTCTGTCATGTGTTCGAGCACATGAGCAACTCCCTTATTAGATGCAAAACAAACACACACACATACACATGAGTGGAGCCATTTCCAGGGAGACTATTCATCTTCATTAATAAAATGAATGAGCCCAGCAATCCACAGAATTGTTTTTATGAATGGACTTTGAAAATTGGACGACTGTGAAATTGATTTTTCATTTAATTAAATAAAAATATCATGTCTGCCATGAGAGGTTTATTAGCGCGCCATTTCTCTGAGCTCAACGGCAAAAACACTTCATGTGTCACAGTGACTCTTTGTCCAGCAAACAAGTCAGAAAAAAATGATATTTTCCATAACTTCAATTCATTTGCCCCTCTTTAAATCAACTCTGGTTCTAGTGGGGACCGGTGTCCCCGCAGGGCTGTATCCTGTTTCACTGCTTGTTATTGTATAGACCTTTTCTTTTTTTTTTTTTTTTTAGCAAAAGAGACCACGCGTGCATTTCTCCAGAGGCAACAATTTTCATCAAATCCACTATGTTCTAAATATATAGGTTTGCAAAACTACACCTGTGCAATTACATTGGTAGTCTGTTTGCTAATAGAGATGTATGTGAGGTGACCTTGAGTTCCCTGGCTGTGCAATATGGGAATCCTGACACTGTGTGGATATGTGTGTGTATAAGTGAGAGAGTGTGACCCCAAATTGTCTCCATGTGTGTCGGACTAACGAGGGGAGAAGCAAAGACCCAGTGTCCCGTGGCCCACAGCAGATCCACACCCAGCCAACCACAGGCCTCAGAGAGCAGGGCACACCCAAGATGGCACCTTACTGGGGTGTCACCCTTCAAGCTAAATCAAGGCAGATACGTATGATTTGGCTATGAAGTCCAAATCAAGCCCGAAGTCAGCCTCAGCAAGTCCTAGGTCAACTCCCAAGTCAATACAAGTCACAAGTCAAGCCCCAAGTCATGACAACAAGTCCCAAGTTAGGTTGAAAGACAGGCCCAATAAGTCCCAATTCAGGTCCCAAGTCAAGAACAAGTCTCAAATCATGACAACAAGTCCCAAGTTAGGTCGAAATATCATAAGCAGTTTGAGTCCCTGACTTTCCTGTCTCTCTTATTGCAACTATAATAATAAAAACTGCACAAAAAACAAGTCCCTAATGTTTCAAGTCAAGAACAAGAAGTGCCAAGTCAGGTCTCAAGCCAAGACCAACAATTCTTGAGTTAAGTCCTAAATCAGACCATTAGTCTCAAAACAAGTTGCAAAGTCAACAGAAAAGCACAATAATTGGTTTGTTATTTCTGTGACTATTGTGGGTGTTTGAAATTATTTTTATCCAGCCCTGAATCAAATTTCAAATAGTTTTCTTCAGTTTTTGTTCCGCAAATCTTTTGCTGGGAAACTAAACTGCTAGACTTCTGACACTGATATGAAGACACTGGATTCGCTGTAGATTTTTTTTTTTCTAACATCATCATCTTTTTGGCTTCAGAATATCAAGTCTTCTCAAGTGAAAAGGCTAAAATCACTGGTGTCAAAGTCAAGTTGCGGGTCAGATTAATGACTTGCATCTGACCTGAGTCCATGCCAAGTCCACACCACTGCTGTAGTCATATCATACTTCCTTCCTGCAGACACTGAACACACAAACAAATCCATCGTGTTCAACAAGATCTACAACTATGTTCATATAACTTAATCAGTAGCTTAAATAGCCTGCCAAGCAGCCGGCACAACTGAAATACCAGCACATGTTTTAATCCTGTGAGAGTCTGAGTGACTTTAACTAATCCTTTTGTATTTGTGGGGAGAAGCTGAGCCCGGCTGTAGCGTGACAGCACCTCTGCAGATACACAGATATCTTTAGATTTGTCTTCCTCCTTTTTTTTTTCCTCAGTAAATGTTGGTTTGTACGACGATGCAGCCACATTCCACAGCAGGATTAGACACATTTGTTCTAGTTGTTCGTCCACAGACATCGTGCAGTGGGATCTCATTGATAAAAATGTTTCTGTCTGTCACTGTGTGTTTCATGTTGGTCTTGGGGGCTTGTGATCCTCAGAGGGTCCAGAAAAGAGGACGAACAGAGTTAGTGGTGGTGGAGTTGGGGGGGGGTGGTAAAAGGAGGTAGACAGGGAGGGGAAAAAAGGAAAAGAATGCTTGAGGGCCAAATGTTTTGACAAATATTGTGCTGCGCTGCTGTGCATCGTACCAGATACAATCAGTGGTCTTGATTTGACTGCCAAGTTTCTGTATCGCAGTGATAGTAAATCAGTGCCGTATGAGACTCTCAAGATTAGAGGAGCAAAGAGAAAAACCATCCCCAATAATTCCAGGCCAGGATGACACCATGCATGTTGAAAGAAAAAGAAAAGAAAGAAGGAAAAATAAAGGTCTGCTGCAGCGTTTCATTTTTGACATATTATTACTCCTCTACTTATAATCTCCAAATCGGAAATCAGGAGGGCTTGGAAAAATGGAAAGTGCAGTCTAATAATTTGCATAAGGCAAAGTTAGACTTTGGGTGAAAGAGAAGACGGATAAAGACAAAAAAAAAAAAAAAACAGTAGGGGGAAAAATAAAAAAGTCTGAGGGTGACTGGAGGTGGTTTCCAGGGAAATCAGGCCATATCTGATTCTCTCTGCTGACAAACATGCAGCCAGGTTGAGGCCTGTTCTTAGGCAAGACCCACAGAAGCCACAGCTCTCTCCCTCCTCTCTCTCCGTTGTTATTTGAGGGTTTTCTTGGCAGTGTTCAGGCACAGGATGCAGGCCATTTGCTGCAGGAAAGTATAACCGCATTGTCTGAGCTCGGACGGCCTAAATGCCCCACAACAAACAATGTGTAAACTGAGGCTGATTATAATTTGAGCCCTGGGCCTCAGTCTGCTGATTGTAGAGGGGGGCCTCCAGCATCTATTTCATTAAGTCCCCGGGGCCAGGAGACTAAAGGGTAGAAGCTCTTATGGATATATATTTACCCACATTTCTTGTGGTGTGTGGTCAAGCGAGGTTAGATCCAAAATGAAGGTCTCCTTTTCATTCCTCCCAGCCCAGCAGTAAATAAGTATGTAACACAAGCACAGGCACACAGACTGCAATAAGCTAGCCGCAGCAGGCCGCGTCTGAATTTGGAGGTGACACAGTGAAAGTGAACCGTCCGTGGCCCAGTTTCAACCCAGAACAGCGATGCAGCGCAGAGGCAGCTTTAGCTTCAGCTCGCTGGCCTCATTGCTTCCTCATGTTCTCTGCTATTAATGAACAACATCCCGAGCATCAGTTGAAACAGTTCACACATCTTTTCTGTGTTGCTCTCAAGCACGGCTTGCTTTGATGGTGTCCTAATATGTTTGCACAGTGTCCCCCAGAAAAGCAAACGCTTCCTCCATCGTGGCTCCTGTTTTCAGCTGATTCTGATCCCAGTCTGGGGCTCGTACCCGAGAGCAGACAGAGAAAATAAACAGGATGTCCCACGTGCTTGTACGTCTAAGATCTGTTTGCAGATGACATTCGGAGTATCAACTGATCAGTCAGGATTTTAGCTAAATTTATTTTCTCAAAGTGGAGTATTAAAAACTTTCCTTCTCTTTCATGGCAGAAAAAACATGTGAGTGATGTTTTGTTTATATTATATATTATACAGTTTACAGTTACACCACATAATGGGACGGCCCACAGTAGTAGAACACATAAGACAATATTCAATTGAATTTTTAGGTTAAACTGCTATTAGTGTCAAAATGTGAAGAATAATGGAAAAAACACAAAGAATAATCAAAGGATAAAGACTTGATTGTGCAGATGGACAAGACAACAATGTTTTTACAACATGACTAATATTACTGGGGGATTTTAGACTGGAGGTTTTCAAGTTCAAGTCGCTGCACCATCAGAATAAAATTATGTTTAGTTATGCATCATATAGTTATGATGCATTATTAAGTTTAATTGAGTATGTGTCAGTGTTTGTATGCAGGTGTTTATGACTGTGTATATGCATATTTGTGCTATATTGTATTTATTTATTTATTGTGATGTGATGTGTGATACAGACATTTAAATTAGACACCTTTAATCTTTTCTTTGCAAACAGCAAACGTGTATTCTTAAAGCTCTTCATACAGTGATTCAAACCACAGAAAATACTCACATCACCAGAAACTGGAATACGTTCAATCCTGCAATGATTTAACCTTGACTGAACTGAAAATAAAATTAATTGCTCCATATTTTGCCTGTAATAATATCACATCATTATATCCACTGTAAAAGTCTCCCTGAGGAGACACCTGACAAATCTGACCTTGGAGTGACCACAGTGATGTCACCACGAGCCACGACCTCTGAGTCTGACCTGGATATGAGAAATGTGTTTCCAATGTACTCGCACGCACACACACACACACACACACACACACACACAAAGTTGATACTGTTCACATTCTCACCTTTACATCACCAGGAGGACTCAGGTGGTCTTTATAAGAAAGAGGTTACAATAAACCCAATGAGCCGCCCCACGTCTTCAGAAGCAGGGGCTAGCTAGTTAGCATGCTAACTACAGTAGAAGAAATTTACATAGTAGATGAGTTAGAAGATTTAAAGTTGGTGTTGTTTTCCACCTCTGAGTAAAAGAAGTAAGTTTGATGTTGAACCGAAGTAAACAGCTGTTATGCTAACGTTAGCTATGTAGCAATAGCAAAACTGAGTTATAAAGCCATAACTCAGTTGAATAAAGCATTAAATACAAGGACTGACAGTCTTTCATCTCAGGATCATCATAGCATGTTTTAGTAAGTGATTATGGGCTGTCCAGAGACATCACACAACTATCAACTTAAAGTCAGATTGTTGTGACAGTGGACAGATAATGTCAGTACTGCTGGCAACAATAGCTGAGAAGGCTGTTGTCAAAAAAATGTTCAAATGTTGATTTTAGCAAAAGCTTTGATGGATTTAAATGACTTTTTAGGAAGTATACTATACAATCCTTTCATAGATTGGCCTTAAATGTAACTTGAGAGACAGTGCTGTTTTTTTTGGCTCTTGATAACATAAATGAGAAGCAGGAACTGATTTTTCTTCTTAAAGAAGAAGACAAAGAGACAGTTACATTCTCAGTGTCAAATTTACACACAGGTTAAATATTTTCAAACAAAAAAAGAGCAAAGAAAGCTGATAGGGATATATTGTACATATTCCAGATATAATAACAGACTGTGGTGAAGTAGCAGAGTCCGCACTCCTGAACTATGAAGGACACGTACCAGTCAGTGAGGTCCTCTTGTGTTAGGGAGTTGATGTTTGCAGATCATGTCACACAAACTGTCACGTTTGGATGAAATGCAGAAAGAGAATTTTAAGTGGGACGACGGGGAGAGCGAGTGAGGAAAAGAGAAGAGTAGAGAAGAGAAGCTCAAAGTGCTCTTCACTCAGAAGCTTGTCTCTGTCTCTCTCTCTTTCCCCCTCCCTTCATCCCTCCCTCCCTTTCTCTGGGGGGGTTATTATTGTTAATCATCTTATTACTGAAGCCAGAGCGAATCCCAGGTTCTGGGCCAGATGAAAGGTCAGCCGCTGAGCTCCGCAGACACTGAGCCGTCAACAGATCAAAGCCGATGCTCTCTGATGATCCTACACCATGTCGCTTTGATACTGTAGCACACAAAGAAGCGTCGGCCTTGGACAGATGACAAAGTTTGATCGTACTTTTCAACTGATACCTCTACCCTTTCCTTTCAAAGTCATGCAGCGTGCAGCCTTGATAATGCAGCTCTTTATGAGCCGATGTTTTGTGGTGCGTGGGCAGGTTGATGCGCCTCACTCACCCTGTTGTCATGAGAGGGGTCCTGGAATACATAATTCTGAAAGAGTCGGATTGTAAAGCTCTCTGTGTTCGGAGCTTTTGAAATCTGTACTGTAATTACATGTGGATTTCTTTGTCTGCAGCTCAAACTGAAAAGATTTTGGGATGTATACAATGTCCAGCTGATACCTTTATCCACGGTTGCTTTATTCCAACTGAAACAAAGTTAAATACATAAACAGCAGTGCCACAAAAAAACTTTTCTCTCATTTTCAGCCATGCTATTGATAGTTATAGGTGGTGCATGCCACTTTGTTACACATTAAAATATCTCAACAACTACATGGATTGCTATGAAATTATATCCAGATGTTTGTACAGTCCCCAAACACCCGGGGCCTTTTCTGTGCTTTGTCTTTTGTGCTACTTAGCAAATGTCAGCATGCTAACATGCCAAATTAAACATTTTAGCATGCTGTCCCTTCGAACATCCTCCCTCCTCCTTCCCTCCAGAAACAAAACTTAAAGCCTTCATATATTTATACTAGAAGAACAGCCCATATAACATACTTCTGTCCGACAGGTATTCTGTTTTACGTTTATTGTTATTACTGTAGTCACATCTTAAGCGTTTAACATGATTACACATTCGTGAACACCTTGTAAATGACAATCAAAGAGCTGAGGTGATCAAACTTGACCTGAACCCAAACTTTTTATTCAAACCCAGCCCGTCAGGTTCCAGCAGGGTTCAGGTTCAGGTCAGTTACCCACCCTCTAATTTATGCCTAATCCCAGTACTGATGTAAAACATCACAAGTTTAACCATGAATGAACACACATGATAAAAAACAACAAACCGACTAAAGCAAAGATGAGCAAAGATGAGCAAAGATAGCATCACTGACCTTCTGCAGTGTTATACTGTATAAGTCAATCAAAAGGTTTCCAGTCTCTTTATTTTGAAGTGAAACACCAAAAACTGTGACTGATAAACGCTTTAGAAAACTAGTTTTAAAAAAAGTAGTCCAAGTATTTTCTCAGTTATGGACAAGATTGTGTGATTACATTTGATCCATTTTCAATATTGTTTAATCTTTTAGTGTAGATGACATAATCAGGTACAGGAAGTCGTACTACCATTTTTTTTATTGCTTCATCCCATCACTCCCAAACTCAGCTCTTGTTCCTCTCTTCATAACTCTGATAAAGTCTTTCATCACATTGCTAAGTCAGTTTTTATAAGCCCTGTTAGCTATACAGCCTTCACAATAAACATTGACATTGCTAGATAACACATCAAGGGAGATCAAGTTCTCCAAGACACATAATTCACTGTCTAGACTCCCAACAAACCTGATATCTGCTATGACACTGCTGCCAGGATCCTGTCTAGGTTCTCATACAGCAGCCATCAGACTCTCACAGACACCCGGCAGGAGACCATGTCCCCCTGTGGCGCAGCACTGCGAGGTGTGAATGAGTTTCTGTTACGACCCCCTGACCTCTTCCTGTCTCAGGACCTGCAGTCAGTTAGGGGTCGGAGGTCATCTCTTCCTTGATAAACCCCCTGAGCACCAGCTGATACACACTGCCTGAGAGTGGACACGGAGGGAGGATTAGCCTGCCTTTGATCGATTAGCCTCCCAGCTCAAGCAGGAAGCAGGTCATGTAGAACTGAAGCTGATTGGATGAAATGTGTTGTGACTTGTTTTTCATTTCTGTTTACATTCCTTAAATCCACTAAGATAAATCAGCCTTTATTAGTTATGATTTATACATGATTGACAGTTAAGATTGGGCTAAATGCAAAAATGAAGTAATTACAAGCCATGTATTTCAGATAAATGAATACAGAGCAGGAATATATTTTGATATGAGCTCTCAGCCACTCCAAAGAAAATCTGATATGAGCAGCAGCAGCCAGCCAAGCAGACGTCTGGCTTGTCAAATCAAACTGCAAAGCTGCTGGCTCTCTATTTTGTACACATTCTCCACAACTGATATGGAGCCCCTCTCTCCTTTCTCCTTTGGCTTCCTGACACAGGATCCACTCATGATCGCCCCCCTCAGGACAGAGAGGACAACTACATGTTTAAGTAGAAAGGTGCTCCTTGAGTGTGTCTGTCCTTGGTCTGTTTGTGATTATCCTTTCACCAGTGAGATAATGTGCATCATTATGATTTCAGTGTGAGCAGGTTATGTTTGGACAGCTCATGAGGATATGTATTCTGGGAGCTCTTTTAGTGGAAGGCAGCAGAGCACGAATTAAACAAAATTCTGTTGAACAAATATCTACCAAAGCTGGATGAGCTCTGTCAACAAATGCCTTTTGTTGCTTTGTTAGAACATGAAAAACAAGTCCACGTTAATGTGTGAAGATCTTCTCCAAGCCCATGAGCTCAGCCTTTGGCGGGATGACCTGTTATCTCTGCAGCCTCAGAGATGACTAAGTCTTTCATGTCCAGAATGACCAGACTGAACTGTGATCTCTGTCCACTGCCCAAGCTGTGGGAGACGAAGCAGCAACAATGACATCAGTGATGCTGACTGCATGGGCCTGTGTTTATGTGACTCCCAGACACACTGGCAGGTCCTTGGGAGACAGCTGGGGGGGGGGGGGGGGGGACGGGCGTGACTGCACGGACACAAACAGTGAGAGTTCCTCTGAGTATTTGACTATGCAAAGTCAACGACAATTTCAGGGTGACAGAGAGACACACAGCATAGATGTACACTCAGAAAACACACAGAGAAGGCAACCAGCCATTCATTTTAACCACATTAGAGTAGATCATTCCATCAAAGCTGCAATAATTAATATTTATATATGAACAATTAACCAATTCTTTAAATTATTAACACCTGACTCTGCAGTTCATCTCAGTTTTATGGAGCCTCTTTGCCTCTTTTAGCTCATTGTTCTGGTTTCCTGGTCATGAAATCGCTTCTATCAACAGTTTCCAGTAGGAAGAATTTTTTCTGTGGAAAAACAGACAAAGTGAGTGAGTAAACATTTTGAAGCTGAAGAGTCAGGCCTTGTGAGATACTGCTGGTGTTAGTGGGAAGCAAAACCGAGCTCAAAGAAGTGATACCAGCTTCAACCAAGAACTGTGTCTGCTGAAGGGCTAAATATGTATCAGTTTGCTGATATCTTGTCTTGTCTGTCACATCCGCTTCATACAATGAAAACATACTTCAACTGTGCATTTTAAAGCTGCATCAATCAGCTGCTCAGTTATACAATTATGCTTCTCTGATTTATGGAAAAATAACTGAATTGAAGTGTGTATTATATTGTTGAATAAATGACTGTGCTATGTTCTTGAAAGTTAAAGACTCACTGTTTTCTATGATAGAAAAAAGAAAAGAAGAAAAAGAAAAAAATCATCTTCAGTAATAAATTAGTAAATTAGTTTAAAACTCAAAAAACCAGCTATTCTACTTCCTGTGGTCTGTGGTTTGTGTCAGCAATGAGTGTTTAGATGAGAAATCAGCATCATGTACTTCTAATAAAATTCACTTTCAGGCCAGGATTTTGATCTTGTTCACTTATGAATGGTGCGTGGAAAATAATTGTCATCACTTGTCTCTCCCACAATGTCCTGATCATTTATATAAAAGACTAGAAGTCACAGACTATCACAGTGTGAACAGAACAAATGCTCTTATTGAAAATAAATAGACAGATAATGTGTGTGTTCAACCTGAATCCCATAAGAAGCGGATTAAAGGTCTTAACATATACTCAGCTCAATCTTTCTCTTCTCCTGAATCTACAATGATAAACAACTCTGCCTTCATTTTCAGTATTCAATTTCATTTTGTGATGTCAGTTGCATTTTGCAAAGTCATTAAATATTATTTCCACTGAGGATGAATAGGAAACCAAAGGGGGAATAGGAATTGCTCAGCCAAACCAACATTTTGGCTGTACACACTTTTCTCCCAGAGAAGTCTCTGTGGACTCCAAGCTGCTCTGTGAGAAGAGGAAAACCTTTGGTCTATTTGCATCTTTGTCAGAAAGAGAAACAGGAAGTACAAACATTTGCACATATTAGTGTTTCTGGACTTTTCAACATCTAACACCACAGCAGGATATAAAATTCGAGAAACATCTGTAAACAAAGTTCTGTATGCAATGCCTTTGCTTCATTCTGCAAGTTCCACTTCACCTTTTCTAATAATAAAAACAATAACTGTTGTGAGCATTGTCCACCAAATGGTGCCACAGTGTGTTTTTAGCATTAGATTATCTTACCCTGAGGTAGCAGGATGAGCAGGGCCTCCCTATCAGCACTGTTTAATCCCCTAAAACTCTCTCCTCTCCCAGCTGGGCCCCCTGCCGTCCTCAGCCTCCCCTGCAGCTCCCTGCTCCCTGATCTAGACAAGAGACGCTTTTAGCGGGCAGAGATTGGGAGTTTATCTGTGTCCTCGTGGCTGACGTGGAGCCCTCGGCTTCATGAAAGAGCACTAATGTTGTCAGTGGAGGACACTTGCTTTAATGAGTCGACCCCTGTGGCCTGAAGATATGGAGACACTCTGTCCCAGTGTCCCTCTCTGCATGAGGCATGCATTAGCCACTGACTGTAACATCTTGTTACACATCACTGTCTGGCTGCAGACTGTGGCAGTGTTGAGAAGACTGTTGTCTCTGTCTCTACTTGATTTTTTAGTTGTCTCTCTTATGCTCCTGCTCAGTACAACTTTTTTTTTTAATGTATGGCACATTTGTTCCCGTACCACTCTTTCTTTTCATCTTTCTTCATCTTCTTGACCACACAGCAGCTGCAGACATGACGGTATCCCGAGTCGTATCACCATGACGCCTGACCTCCTGCCTCTGCTCTCTGCCCGCCGCCTCTAAGACATGACGTTACTATAGCAGCAGACTCCTATCTTCTCTCACGATGGTCAAGGACAACACATTCCACGCTGTCTCAGCCTATGTCACCTTTATGTTCCTATTATAGCAGTGTCAGACCACGAGGTGAAAGATTCATCTTGTCTTCCACGGTATACTTTGATTTAAATCACCAGCACTAGATTTGTGTCTCTGCCACCCCATCTTTGACAACCTCCCCTAGGTCATTGTGCTACTGTCCCCACCATCCTCACACACCTCAGTAACCCCAGATCTCCTCACCCCACCTCGAACCTGCATGCTGACATGTTTATACCAAATGGTCATGTGATTTATCCCCTCTACCACAGAGGCACAACAGTGACAGTGTCACTGTGAAGGGTTTGTGGAAAATGGGGTTGTACTGACTGAGTAGGCCCAAATTGGGAATAATAGGATTGGGAATAATGGTGTGGTGCTAATGTCAGAGATTCCAGTTGGGAGTTTCTTGAGAATGGAAAGGAGCTGTAAACTGTCTGTATGGGCAACTGTGTGTGGCAGAGCTGAAAAATGGGATGGGATAAAGGAAAACTCAGGTGGCCATGTGGCAATTTATATACACAGACAGGCACAAATGCACATTCACAAATGCACACATTACACACACAAGGGAGTAGACGGTATGGGTTGCATAGGTTGAGGCGCCCCAGCTGCCGAGGCCCCCGGTGGGGTGAGGAGGTCAGGAACATTACCCACCATTTGTAAAGGAGAGAGTAGGCATGTCCAACAAGTCCCACCTGCCACTATATTTATGAAATTACTCATTGCAGCGTTTGGCTTCCATCAGGCTTGACAGTGGGAACCTTAAACGCCTATTAGCCTGGACCCATATCTACAGTGTTGTCGACCATTCAGAAACCCCAGAAGTACAACCCCTCCCATCAACTCTACACTCGTCCAGGCATGCTTTGGTATCAACAAAATACCTCACTTGCTGGGGTGAGGGGTAACTAAACTGATTTTCCAAACTAAAGCCATTGGTTACTCAATGCACTTAGGTATACTTAAAGGAAATACTGGTTTGCTTTCTTACAAGCAGTTTGATGAGAAGACAGATAACAATTTAATCTTCTTGCATTCAATACAAGATAACTAGCTGAACATAGCTCATTCACCCCGAGCAAGAGGAGAAAACCTACCTCACTCTATCAGAGTTGCACTGCATATATTATTGAGAGTAAAAGAACAAAGGAATACAAAACAAAAATAAACAGAAGTGATGCCTGGAAACTGCACATCTCAGTCCTCATGATGTTACATTAACTTATTTAACTGGAAATACTGTACTATACTTACGTGTGAAAGTGTATGATGTCTGTGAAGTATCTGTGTGTGTCCATTTTAATCCCTGTGAATGTATGTGTCTATATATAACCTATATATGTCTACTTTTGATGATAATGCTGGTTTTACACAAAATCCACTCCTTTATCATTGGGGCTAATCTAGTTTACTTTTGAAGACATTGTTTAGACATTTGTTACACAAGTAAAAAATAAAAAAAAAATCTAATAGATCATATTATGTTCAACTATATCTCATGATTTTCTTCAGGAGGTGAAGCCCAGTTGTCCTGTTGTGACCTAGTTATGTGAAGGAAATCATCTGGACATTTACAGAGGAAGTGCCATTAAAAGCTTGAGTTTATTTTATTTTATTTTTTTTTAACATTTTATCACAAATACAATAAACATTCTTAGAACATGACCCCATTAATATCACTTATCACTTATACTGTATGTATGAATTATGAGTTTTTCCAAAAAAAAAACCGTAATCATAAATCTTTAACTTTTTTACACTGTGTTACTGTTGTATATGTCACCAATTGTATGTACAGCCATGTCCTCAGGCGAACATGAAGTCATTTCAGTCTGGAATGCTTGAAATGAAATTATGAAAACCCCATTCACCATCAACCTTATACCAAAGAACGAGAGACGACAAGAAAAAAATCCAAACAGGACAGTTTTTGGGCTGCTAGAGGATGTAAGTTTTTTTGCTAAATGCTTCCTGGACAAGTCTGTCTGCTGAACGCCCTGATGAAACTGAGATTAATCTTCTCATCTCCCACCTGGAGGGAGAGCAAACAAAAACAAAACGGGAGCGTTCCCTTCAGTGACTTTTTAAAACTGAAAATAAAGAAAAAGAGGGTGGACCACTTTATCTGACGGTGAAACATTTTTCGTTTCTTCAGACACTGTGGCTGAAGTGAAACACAGTGGGTGATCACTGGTAAAGTCCCACTAATGCAGGAGCAGCCAGTGTGAGGTGGGCCCTTCAACGTGCTGATTCACTTCAGCTCTGGTTAATTTAACAGAATCACTAAATGCCTCTCACATGTACAAACATACACACACACACACACACACACACACACACACACACACACACACACACACATATGGCAGTGGCTCTTCTCACCCCATATATTTAGATATGTAATCCTGTGGGAAGCTCACAGTGAATGGCTCGGCTCAAAGACCCCTGGCTGTGTGTACAATAAGGGAGACTTATTGAAACAAGGCTGGCACTGAGAGCCCAGCGGTGGGGGGATTTATTTGGAGAGCAGCAGGGCACTGGCTAAACTTTGATCAGCACTCGTGCTCTACCTCCCCTTTCTCTTTCTCCTACTACAGAATGGCCCACGAACACCACCGCCCACAGGGGGTGACCCTGGTATCCTGGCAACAGGGCCAAGCCTGACTCCAGCTCCCAGTTGTGTGCTGGTAAGAGGGGCCCTCTCTCTCATTACTCTCTCATTATTTCATTTACCATGAAATACCTACATATGGACAATGGTTATTTTCCTGCTCTGCTAATGGTGGGTGCAGTGTTTGGAAAATAGGAAGCAGACAGCTGAAAACTGGGTGCAGGTTTGTTGGTTTTTGATACTGATCAGAAAAAGTCTGCACAGTGACTCTATCATGACTATACAGTACATTCTCCAGGCTTATGTGCACTTTGTGGAGTTGAAGGCTAGAAACCCCCAAGTTTACCCCAATCACTGGACTTGCAGAGATGTAGTGATAACACTACCATTAAGAACACCAGTATGAACAAGTAATAATCCCACATTAGTTGCTTTAAAGTCAGAGAAACCAGCTACTACACTAAGCACAGCAAAATATTTGAATAGCTGGTAATGAAATGAAAGTATCCTAGATTGTATTGAGCTTGTGTTTTGTTGTACCAGTTGAGACAAAATTGTCTATGGCATATTTGGTGTCTTTGAAATCTTCCACAACAACAGAGTTTGACCACAGTCTTTTCACACACCTTAAAAGTGAAACTGTACCCAGTGGCAGAGGAGGCTGAAACCATTTGTTTAATGTCAGGTGTTTAATTCATCTCAAAAGTCGTGCACATCTACCCCTCACTCCTCCTCAGCTCCACCTTCTCCTCCAAATATGGTTTCTACTGGTTTCAAAAAACCAAAATGGCAACGGCCAAATTACAAATTGGAGCCTTAACAAACTGGGCAAGTAATTCTTGAGACTTTAGATGCGGGGATAATGGCTGATGTCCCTGCTCCTTTAATTGGTAATTTTCAACACCAGGGAGAAATTCTCTTTCTGTGTCTCTCATGGTTCTGAGGGCAGGATGTTGCAGGATTTATGTGTGTGACTGTTTATATTAATACACCAAACAACAAGGCATGACTTGTAAACTCTCAGCATGGTCATTGCTCCTCTGTATGTATATGTACTCAAGAAAGCCCAGTTATTGTCCTTGTGGGAGTTGTCACTGCTCTCTGATGCTGTAGTTGGCGCTGTGGACTACTCTACAGTGTCACACAGGGAGGTCACTGTAGGAGAAAAGAGCAGGAAAAGAACACATCTGCAGTCGCACATTTAAGCTTTGACCGAGGTTTCCAAATTCAGAAACCACATCCTTGAGATGCTACATCTGAAGACTGATTACATCACTGCAGCTTGTTAACTGTCTCATGTTGGTGGTTCCTTCAAATCTGGACCAAAAATGTGGCCTTCTTTTCCAGGGCAACCGCAACAGGTGGCCCTTTGTGGCCAAACCTATCCCAAGATGTGAGGAAATAATACAGCAGCAAACAACGCCAACAGAAAACCCAAGGATTAGACAGTTAAATGTTATTATTGGGTCTCAAGTCAGTTGAACAGCTACAGTACAACTGTTAAAAGCATGGACTCTATACTCTTTTTGCAGTGCTTTGCGATACGACAATGGTAGGGGCAGGCACAACTGCAGAAGCAAAGCAAAAATCCTCTGTAGGCCAGATTCTCTCATTTAAGTTCAGTCTTTGTGATCTCGGACAGCCACGTAGACTGCTTCCTTCAAATGATGTGGCCTGAATTACAACACAAAGTAGTAGATAGTTTCTGGGCTCTTTTGAAGCTTTGTGGCTGAGTCGTAAGGAGAACATCATATACTCTGCAATGACTGGATACACAGTAGCTTTGTTTTCAGTCTTTCTGACCATATGGTGTGCGTTGAAACTGTTGAAATACAATGATGACCCTAGCAGGATCCAAGACTTTATTTGTGCTGGAAATGATCTTCGGCATTAAAATCAAAGCGATTGGCTCTCACCATCTACCCCCCTTTGGCTTAATTCCTCTAGGACCCTCCCACCGCCCATCATTTTCCCACACCAATCCAATATCTGATACACATGCTGAAAGGGCCAGCCAAAATACAATTACATTCCTTTATAGGTGCGTAAGCGGAGAGGAGACAAGGGTTAAGGGGCTGCATGCCGATCTCGAACATTTACCCAGGTCATTAGTTGACTCTCCATAGGCATCAGGAAACTTTTTATACTAAGTTGTGCTTTAATGAACAGACACTTACATCACATTTCCTGCATTAAACTGTGTAAAGTTCATTGTATCACTGTGTATATGTGTGTTCAGTCAAGTGCATCCATATTTAATTGCTTCCATATGTTCAGAAGTTTAGACAACATTCAGACTAATCTCACCCTTGACAAAGTTTACATGAGGCCTGATGGACAAAACCATCCTGGACATTAAAGTCTTGTAAATTCTCTGCATCCTGCCATCATCAACCACAGAGAGAGAAAGATTCAGTCTTCCAGTTCAGCAGAAGCTCCTCTTAACCTCCCTGAAATAGACCATTGTTCAAACTTGACCTTGTGGGTTCTTACTCCTGTAATGACACCCCGGCTGATGGCTGTGGGGCAAACCTGGCGGTGAGCTTAGCCGGGATGATACTTACGAGGCTGCAGTTAGGAGACACACTTTACATCCTGGAATTTTCCTGCCAAAGAGAGAGAGAGGAGAAAAGGCAGAGGTCGTGAGGTCAGAGCACTCTGTGAGCTCCCAGCCCCGGCAACAAAGATGAAAGTTAGCCTAAATAATCCTGTAAAGTGCTCAGACGGAGCAGAAATTCCCCTGAGGGAGTTTCTGCAGTATGACCTCCACCCCTCTGCTCTCTTTGCACCCACCCCCCTCCAGGCCAGATAACTATAGACACTTGAGTTCACATCCATTAGGCAAATTAGCAATTAGAGGACTAGTGAACATAACCAGCCAGTGTTTGTAGAGATTGGAACTGATGACAGAGGTGGAGCGTGGGTGTGTCACAGCCAAAAGGCTTACTTTGACATTTCAAACTGGATGGCCTGTCACTGATAGACTGCTGATTGACTAGTTTTGGCATGCTGTGTTTCATCTGCCTCCCTCTCCTTGCACTTCCCTCTGTCCGCCCTAGTCAACATAGTTAACATAAACACCCTCAGAAATATAAAGGGGCAACTTAAGGGGCTAATGGAGCTAAAAGCCCCAATGAAAAGGAACACCAAGCTAATAAACGTCATGTTTTAACGAGTTGAACAAACAAAGACCCAAAGACAGTTTGGTTTTGTTTACCCACCAGCACTTAAAGGACATGACGATGCATGATACAACATGGAGTCCCTTAAGAAACTCCTCATAAAATTTCCAGAAAGGTTCAATTTGAGGGTGAGTGTGTTTTGTTTTTCCTCCAGTGTTAGTATTCCCCATCCAGAACAGTCAGTGACACCAGTGGTGTTTGGCTGATCCCGCCCTGTAACTTCCCATGTCGACAACATTACTTTTTAAGGCTTTTACATGAGTCATCACTTCAGATGTTTTAGTGTTACGCCGTAGACCACAAGTCACACAAAAATTTTACTGGTAGGTTTAACAAGAGTCAGTCCTTCACGGTTTAGGAAGAATTCAAGTTATGAAAAATGTATTGGATTTCTATCCTGTTCCCTGAATAATAAGAAGAACAGACTTTCTGTGACTCTTCATTCTGTGCACAACATGGATTTAGCTCAGCAACCCCTCCTCCACACCATCCTCTTCCTCTCATCTTTCCATCCTACATGGATCCTGTGCTCTTTTTTTCATCAGGGGCCAGTCCCTTCCCACAGATGGAGGTTAAAACCTGACATGACCTTTGACCCCAGCACCACGTCTGTAGCCCAAACAACTCACCTCTGTTGCAGCCAGGCCTGGTTCTAATTACAAGAAAAAAGTTCAAGTTTGATATGGATGGGTGGTTGAGAGGAACAGAGGGAGAGTCTGCCGGGCGGGCGGGCTCTGTCACTCAGGCCTAGTCAAGCCTCCTTTCAGAAGGCGCTCAACTTCAAAGGGAGGAACTCATCTCTCTCCTGTAGTGGTCCTCTCCCAACTGGGACCACCAGGGAGAAAATACACAGTGAAGAAAGGGGGAAAGATGGCGTCCCAGATTAGATGACATGGGACACTGACAGAACTACACTCAGAAGTCATGAACAGAGAGCAACACACAGAGCGCTACTTAAACTAGGGATCACCATCAATGGACATGCCAGCTCACCACCTGAAGGTGCTGTGGGAAAGGAGTGGCACAGCAGCAGCACTGGGGTCATGGAAACCTGGAAAGTCGTCACAATGACAACATCAGCTGACAGTATGTGACAGTATGACCCTGATGGGACCCGATCTAGACCATTCTGGGCCAAGATGCTACGGGCACTGTTTCCTACAGTAAACCCCCAGGCACCAGTGTGTTCACACACATTGTAAATATTATGCCAGGGCCTCAGTGGCCATTATAATGACTTTCCATTCTGAATCTCTGACGTGGAGCGCACTGGTATTCCAGACTCCCGCAGCTTCCTTTCCCTCCACGGTGAAGACAAGCTTTGTGTGTCTTGCTGAAGAGCATTTTCCAGAGGGAAAGGAAAAAGGGGAAAAATAAAAGGGAGGCTCACACTGTGAAGAATCTACTCATGTAAGGAGGTGCTCTAATATTCTTGTAAAAAGGGTTTACAGGTTGAATCCCAGGGTTGAATCCAAAACAAACACACTGGTCTAGCTGAGAATAGTGTGGTACGTAGCGCTGGTATAGTCAGAGTCAGATCACCACATTTACAAAACAAAAGCTTTTAGTAGTTTTCAAGTAACGTGCTTCTTCCTTAAGAGGTCGACAACACAGTATAAATTAAGAAAACATGCAAAAATAGACAAAACACCTTGATCAATTTGGCAAAATGTGATGCAAATGCTCACAATACAGTGGAAGTCTTTCCAAGGAACAAATAAAGTGATGAACTTAACTTGGACACATGTCTTGAGTGCTTTGTGATTTGAGCAGCCTGAGTACCCCAGTTGGGCTCATCACTTTGTTTTTTTCATATTTTATTTATTAGGCTATTTACTATAGTGACAGTGAGAAAGAGGAAACACTTCTGTTGTGTTTCGTGTATTGTCAACCTAATGAAGATGTTTTCTGAGATGATGATGACGAGAAGATGACAACTTTTGATCTCTGTATATCTTCATAGTAAATAAACAAAAATTTACAAATACTCATTCATATTGTATCGTGACAGTAGCAGAAATATAAAATGAATTGAAAGAATTATTTTGAATCATCAAAACAATTACCATCATTAACATGAGAAGTCTGAGCAAGCAGCAGGAACAGTGACCATGTGGTAACCATCTCTAAATGCACTGTCTTACTCAATATAATGTATAAAGACATGTGTTGCACTCTGAAACCTTCCTGAAAAATCACCTGCTGTTCACTGTGACTATACCAATAGTGAGTATGTGTGTCAAAAGCAGATTTCCAGTATTGAACAATCTGAGCAGCAGCTACTGTGAGGAAAGCCCTTGGCCAGGCACTAACCACACCACTTAAAGAGCAGTTTCCACCAAGAATAAGATAACCTCTCGTGTCTGTACCATTTATATGAAGCTACAGACAGTTAGCTTAGCTTCACACAAAGGAGGGATCTATTGGGGTTGCCTGTTATCTAAGGATTGTCCTCTTTCTTCAGCAACTGTCCTGGAAAATGTATTTTCTTTCCCAGGACACAAATAGTTTTTTGTGAAAATGAACTAACTCTAATTAAGAATTTCATTTAATTTCTTCGTGGTTATGTCCAATCATGTATGTAAATGTATGAAACATGTAGAACAATAACAACTGGCCAATGGTTTACTAGAGTGTTACCTTAGGTTATATGTCTAGACTATTTCCCAAAACTGATGTATTATTGCCTTAAAACAATGTCAAACTTCAAAGAGCGTTTAAGTGAGTTTGTGATACTTTTAAAAGGTTTTAATGCTCTTTAATGCTGCCCTGTTTCAATCTCTGTCAGACAGGGGTTAGTTTGTTAATATATAAAAGCTGCCAGACCAGTGCAGACCTGCCACATACTGATGTTGGAAAAGACTTGGTAGAAAGGATTTATAGACAGAAACACTTTTGCACTCTTTCCACAACACAGTCCTTTCAGAGATAACTGAGAAAGGGCATCCTTTGAGTACTGAACCAAGGCACTTGAAATCACCACAAGGCAGTGATGTCCTGTCTTCTGAGACGGAAACTCAGCAGTCGCCAACTGGGCACAGCAACATCTCTCTTTTACAACAAACTACCCACACAATGGGCACTTTCTTTCAGATGAAAGGACAGGCGGGGCTGGGTGGTGGTGTTGGTGGTGGTGGGGGGAGGTTTAAGGGTTGGGGTTGGGGGTGAGAACAGGACAAGGGGATGACAGTGCTGCTCTGGGTGTGTGTCATTTTTTGGAGTCGAGCGGGAGGGCACCGCTGAGGGACAGAGTGGAGGCCTGTGCGTCCGACACTTTGAATGCAGATTATGTTACACTGTACACGGCTCCCCCGGAGTTCAGAGGGAGCGGGTCATTTATTTTGTGGATATTATGAATGTCGGGTTTGTTTTCAGGTCGGGCCGAACACGGATGTTTTCGCTTATTCCTCCACACAGGGGCTGAGAGGTGGGCTTTTATTTTGGTCATATGGAAAGCATGGGATTAATCAGTCTTTAATGTGAAGCCCTCTGCAGTAGACATATTTACACAAGCAGAAAACATTTACAAGAAAAATTGCAGTGTCTGGTCCCTTGCAAGTAATGATCATAACTTAAACCCAGGATAAACTAGTACGTGTACACAGTTTAAGCATGATGTACACAATCTGGAAATTATAGAAGGGTTAAAAGCTTTCTTTCTGCTGGCTGAAGGTCCCAGAGGTCAGCAATAATAACCCAGAGCAGACTTTGCCTGATGATGGAGGAAGATAAAGCCTCACATGGCAAAACGGAGGCCCAGGCCAACACAACACCAACATTATTGGCTCTTTTCTGCCTCTCTCACTCTCCATCCACTAAACAATGTCTTTATTCAGCAATATCGGTCACATATGAGTGAGGGAAAACACTGACAGACATTCCTTGCAGAGAGGGCATTTTTCCATGAGACGCATCGCAGAGAAATCAAAAGCTTTAAAAAGGGATTTATCGAGGAGATATGGTTGCATTCCACTACGTCTGTGTGTGTTGTTTTAAAGTGCAGCCGCTGAGGGGGAGTGAGAGGCAGCTTGTTGGTTTTTGCGCTGATGGTGCATATTAAATATTTTTAGAGTGACTGCTCAGATTTAGAGGGCGAGCAGCAGGGTTTGATCACTTTAGTGCCGTGGCTATTTTAATAAACTGGGCAAACACAACTCGGACAAACCAGCCTTTGTGTGGAAACGCGGCAGTTGTGAAAAATGTTTAATATTAACTCCTGCGACAGGCTGAGAAAAGAAAAGAGCGTGTGCATTTTGGGTGTGTGTGTGCACACTTGTGTGGGAAAGCTATGTCCCCAAAGTGCTCACTGTGTTTTTTCTCTAATCCTTGACATTTGCCTACACTGCATTTTTTGCCTTCTTTACTATTATAATCCTATTTTCTACCTCAGTGTGACTTCCTCCCTCAACAGTATTCTTAATTAAATTGGCCCTGTGGTTGGGGCTGCACTAATGGCTGCCATTAACCACATCAGCCTTCTTCTGTCCCACTCAGAAGAACATACAGTCATCTACTTTTTCTCTGTTTGTTAATAATTTGACGTCTGTGCGTTGAAGCTGCCTGTGAGCTGTTTAATCTAGTAGGTAGGTAGGAATCTGAAAAAGATGGCTGCTCTCCATATGTGATGGACGGCTCACAACTAATGACAGAGAAAGAGAGTTGTAGTTGTACTTACATGTCACTATCAGCTCAGTTTCAGTAAATCACTCATCACAACTTGAGTATAGACTCCAAGTTTAAGAGTTAAAGTGTCCAAAACTTCAGTGTAACTTTCTTTTGTTTGTGACCCCGACCTCCCCTCAGGGGCCCCTCTCCCATCTCCTTCTGACACCTAGAGAAAGCCCTTATTAAAGGACTCAGAGGGTTGTGAGAAAAATGGGGGAGACCCCCACTCTCTAGCTTGGGAAGGCTCTTTTTCCCTTTGAGACAAGCCCAGCTGACTCCATCACTCAGGCATGACTTTCAGAGGTGTGTGTGTGTGTGTGTGTGTGTGTGTGTGTGTGTGTGTGTGTGTGTGTGTGTGTGTGTGTGTTTGTTTGTGTGTGCGTGTGTGTGTGTGTGCGTGTGTGTGAGGGGTGGATAAAGAACGAGATGGAGTGTCACTGTGTAACAGCCATATTGAAACTGGGACCCCCCTCTGGAGGCAGTGGACAGATGAAGCTCAGCAGGACTGAGGCCCCTAAAGTCTCACAGGAGACTGGAGGTGTTGGAGGAGAGATGGAGGGAAGGGCACATCAGTACCTCTAGTTTTAAGGAGGTGTAGAAGGACACGGTAGGGTATTGGATTAGGGTTATTACGGAAAATAGAAGGTGTTTACTTTGTGACTTAAACCATATGACAAACAGGTCTAATTTTAGATAAGAAGATAGAAGCAAATCAGTCTGAGAAGGACAATGATTATATAACACAGCTTGTTTGAATTAGGCTGCTTTTTTAGCAAGATGATGAATGAAGACTTTCATTTAGGAATTTAATTTAATTTTTATTATTTTCAATTTCTTTACTTTGGTTTGTCTCACTAACATTTCCAATCAAATAAAATCAAGTGAAATTTAGTCCCTTGGTATTGACTGTAAGGTTTGCACTTGTTGCAACCTTTTCTCCAAAATCATGTTTATATGTGACTCTTTTTTCAATTTCAAATAGAAAATTGTGTAATTTTGGCCTTAATAACAATGAACTAAAGGGTTTCTTTAGTTTATATCAGGGTGTACCAAGAAAGGTTTCTGGTTTTAATGAGGTATGTGTGTTGTTCAAATGTGAAAAAGATCTTGCTAAAACAAGAGACTTCACTTGTAGTAACAATAACCTCCCATCTTGTCAGTTATAAGCTGCCATAAGCATCATTACTGACCTGTAAAAACACTTGTTTTAAATCTTTTCCTTTTCCTGCCCGTCATATTTTTTTCCCTTCCTCTTCTTTGTCTCTTAAAATAAAAGCCTCTGTCTTCACAAGATGTGATAGTATGGGCGTCATTGTTTTGTGATTAACGCAGTAATCCCTGTTGTGATGTCTTTGTTAAAGAATTCAAGGCTGACTCTCTTGCTAATGACAGAACGCTGACGTTTGTAATCCAGCCCCGTCTTTCTGTCTGTCTCTCTGTCTGCGCTGCACTACAATAAAATTCAGTACAATTTAAAGTCAGTGCAAAAAAAAAAAACCTAATCTCAAAAGATTTTTTTAAATATTATTATAAAATCTAATGTGTGAAAAGGAAAACAGAATTAAACTTCTGTAAAGACAGATTTGTGATGTGGAGCTGGTGTAGACACTGGTGTAGTCTCAGGATCCTCTACATACAGTAACTCACAGAATCTGTGGCATGTGACGAACTCACTGCAGTGTAATACAACCCCATCCCTCTGGTTTGATGTTGTCAGAACAGGTCTAGAATATCTGCACAATGTGTGGCAGCTGAGAGCTGAGCATAAAATCAACCATGATCTATGCCCGTGGACTCGACACACACACACACACACACACACACACAAACACACAGGTACACACCAAACACTTCTCACCATAGTCAAGCAGAGTCTCAATGTTTCAGGCTGCATAAATCCCATCTTTTCAACTGTTTGTTATCAGCTGTCAGTGCACAGCAACTGGAAGTGCCACAATGTTTTATCCTTTGTCAACAGGCAAACCAGACCGAGGCTGAGATCATAGCAACACGCCAATTTGTTGTAGCTACAGTGTAATTCATTACTTCCTCGATGACCACAAACCTCAAAAAAATACAGGATAACACAGAGACACCTGTGTCTATAGTTTTACTATGGCACTCAGCGATGAGCTGTAGAAGTGTACTTGTCTCTGACAGTTCTCCACAGCAAAGTCATCACATTTGCTCCTCTGGCTGGCTGATATGATGCTATGGCAGACCATCGAGCAGTTTTCCTTCATAAGCACAACTCCGCAGCTGTTGGAAGAGAAAAAGACAGTGGTGGTGTCTATAAAAAAAGAGACGCAGTTGAATGGACCACTCTGATGATGACGGGGCAAAATCAAGTCAAAAAAGTGGAGTCTGTCATTTATATATGACAGAAGTCAAGAAGATGAATAGTCATGCAAAGACCAAGGCGTGTGCCTAACAAAAAACACTTTCCTTAAGGCTAACCCAGGTGAGGACACTTTCAAATGAACAACCACTACACCTAGCTCAGCTGGTTTGGGATTTTTAGGAGGCAAAGTTGCACTGGGGGTGTACGGCAAGCCCACCCACCAGTGGCATTTTCACACATAAACCTCCCTTTCCTATTAAAATACTGATGTGTGTAAGTGCTCCAGAAAAGCAGCTCACTCCCACACACTAGCTTCCTGAGTCCTTTTTCTTTCTGAATGATTTATCCACAAGTTGTTATTCATGTCAGTTAATGAGCATCAACACCTTATTGGACAACTTTATTCTAAAGCCCGGGCTGAGGCAGGGGGGATGAGGAGCAAACAGAAATGCTTTGATAAAAGATGGAGTTAAATGCGCCATGAGTGCTCTAAAAGGTAATATCAAATTCTTTCCAAAAGACCAGTGTCATAATATTAGTATAGTAAAAATAGCCTAAATAACTATGTGTAATTACAAGTTCAAGTGCTTGGTGACCTTTGCACACAACAGGGCATACAAAGCTACACAAAAATGCACAGGGAGATGCATTTTCACATGAGGGTTTGTGCTGTGTGTGTTCATGTAGATACACTTTCTGTGGCTTTTACTGTAACAGGCGTTCTTTGTCTTATTTGGAGTCTGGATGTCAAACCTGAGTCACATTAAAATACTTGTACGTGTATATGTGTGTGTGTGTTTTTTTAAGTAACAAGCCCACCACTATGCTAACACTATTTATCTCCATCCTGTACTTAGCCCATCCTTTACAGGGGTCAGGTCTTGTGCAACAGAGTAACCTCAACACTTTAAATATCCTGGTTTTTACCTTGCTGAATCAGCAGCTTCCATGATGTGTCTCACAAACAAAGACACTTTTATCTTCTAATAGCAACCTACTCTTTGGGTTCAAACATGTCTCTGAAGAGCTGCGAAACTAGTTTCCTCTTCAGTGTTAAAAAATCCATTACCAGGCCAAACATCCTCCTCACATCACACACAGTCAGAGCTCTGGTGCCCCTTGGTTGAAAGTAAACAGGAAGCGAGGGGACTTGGGGATGGGATGGTTCCCTTGTCTCTGGCGCCTGTTTTGGTTGGACTCCTGCTCAGCCTTGGCTTTTCTGACCTAAATTAAGCTACATTTACTTCCCTGAACACACCAACGGAAGATCACTGGAACTGAGACATCCAAGAATACACACATCCTTTACACAGTGTCCCTAACACAATGGCGTGGCCTTCGGGATGTGAGGGAATCAGCTGAGTTCCTGTCTGCCATGTTTTTAGTACCTTCCCCACCTCCTGTTTCCTCACAGGGGACAACTTTACTTGTTTCTGTGTATCCCCAAGACTCCACCTCATGAATCTGTCCTCTGCCCCCTTCCTCTCTGCTTCCTCTGCCGGATGCACAAACAGGCCTTTATGAAAGAAACCTCTGCTGTATCACTAGAATTGACAGTGGTTGAATAATACACAAGGCATTGGGTCCGCCTGTAGCCACGCAGATCAAGATCTTCCCCACATGACAACTGATTTTTATCTCAAGGCCTCATCTCTGTGTCTGTCTCTGACCTGACCTAACCTGAGCCTCACACCCTGTCTATCTGAGATATACTGTGCTGGATCTGCTGCCCCAGGATGTGTTCAACAGGTACCCCCATGACAAAAATCTCCTGAGATGGGTTGGTTGATATATGGGCCAGAGGTGGCCTATGCTGCATAGAAAACACTGCAATCAATTTTAATCTTTAATACTTTCTGTCAAACAACACAAATACTGAGGAACAGGTATGGTTGTCATGTTTTTTCTATAGTTTTTTAGTTTCTGATCGACCTGGCTATTTGTTGGTTTCATTAATACTGTGTTTACTAAAGTCATTGCTGAGGGTGGGACGGCGGCTTAAAAATAGGTCAGATTGGTCAAGACACACAAGCCGCTCTGACTAAGCTGTAACTTTGTTACAGCTTAGTCAGATTATCTGAAATATAGTGTAAATATAGTCAGTCAAAGTTTAACCAAGAAGTCGGTCTTTGTGAAAAGACAACAGAGGTTGGTTAAGTTACACAACTTTTTGTGTCTGTTTGTGCTTTATTATCTGCTTATCATTTGCAGGTTATTTCATATTCCTGCTACTGTCATGGCACAACACTAATTAATGTAAAGATATACACAGTAACCTATAAACTAATTAACTAATTTACTACAGTAAGTTAAGTAGAAACGCTTTTTGATTTTGTAATTTAATATTCTGCGGGCAATGACATATTATATTTTAGATTTTCAATTTTCATCAGTCCCCAAAGCCTACACAAGCCTGGACAAAGTAGACTTTTTAAAATCCAGTTCTCTTTTTAAAATGGGATTAGAAAGTTTTGAATGCAGCACATAGTCACTGATGTATTTTATACACTTTTGTCAAACAACATCTTTATACAAGAGGTGGCACAGGTGGCAGCTGCAGTCAGAGGATCATCCACACAGACCTGCTGAAGAGATGTTATCAGCCTCATATTTAATGATGGGCTGTTTAGCTATTTTCGTTAGTGGTGTATTCAAAAGATAACAGCAGTAATTGTATTTTTTATCATCAGCACACCTAAAGAAAATTCAATTTCTGAATGGTGTGTTTTTCTTTAAGAGTCTGAAAACATTAAAACATTTAATTACTACTTCATACTTTCATACTTTTGTTTTACCATCCTGTACCATCCTTATTTTGCAAAGCTCAATCTGTATTTTGTATTTCAATTTTCTGTTGTATTCCATGAAGATGCGGATATACTCATATTAGGGATTTGTTTATTTAATTTCAGAATGTGTTTTCTGATTTTACTCCATTTTAATTTGCTGTGGTTTATATGTTGCGCTGTTGTTTGATGATCTATGACTGAAACATTGCACGTTGAATAGCCATACTGCTGACCAGTCAACAGACTCATTTAAGCACTAAAAACGAGACTAAATTCAGAGTGAAATATTTCTGGACCTGGGAGTGAATGAACGACAGGAAGAGGATCTTTCTAGTTTGGTGTGGGAAAGCATACACTATAAATCTATTTAGCTGGGATACAGGGATTATACACAGCCTCACACGGACCCCAGTAGTTTGCTTTTATAAATGAGACAAAAAGCTCTGTGTATTTTCACGTGTGTGCGTGTGTGTCTCCAAACAGTGTGAATGGAAGACAGCCCTCTCTGTTAGAGCATTACGACCCTGCTCACGCCTAAAGAAAAGGGAGAGTACAGCATTGTCGAGAGAGGTCATGACCCCAGTGCAAAAAAGACACAGTGGTGAATGTGCCACACTGTTAACAGAGCAGTGTGTGAGTGTGTAAGAGCCCGAAGGAGGAAGGCAACGCTAATGAGGAAAGAGAAAAGAGGAGATGGAAGGCCGGGGAATATCTGTGGTCTCACTGAGAGGCATGCCAAACCTTACTCCGGATACCAACCCGCCCAGGATGCTGTGTTTCTGCTCTCTCTCTCTCTCTTTTTTTCAGAACAAACAGACCTATGGAAAAACGGAATGTATTAATTAAAAGCATCCACATGCAGGTGGGTGAGGGGGTCAGCCAGAGTTCCTCCACGTTAGAAAAACATGGATTAGAGGCCAGCTCACTAATGAACTTAGGCCGTCATGTAGTGTGGTTAGGGCTACAACTGTTGGAAAACGACAAGATGAGACTTCAAAGGAAAAGGGAGGAAACATAGAATAGATCCAGAACAATAATGATATGAGAATCTCCCACTGCTGCAACTGAGCTCAGCTCACGATATTTATTTCTAATGCTTGAAATGAAATGACAACACTGATCCAGCATCATAAACTTGAAAGCACATCTTGTGAATTGAGTTGAATTTCTTATATAGTGTAATTGCTTCATATGTTTATCATTTCCTCTTGGAAAGTTATTATTCAGCAGGATCAACAAAGCCTGGAAAATTATACCTTTTTTTCCCTCTTCTCTTAGTTGTTGTTTTTGCTGTACAAGCGTAGGAGGGAGGATGATGCCATTTTCTGTTTTGATTATTCAAAAGCCTCAGCGGACTCCATGCTGTGCTGCTCCTCTGTGACTGAGGCTGAAACATGTAATTAAAAGAGATCTGAGGAGCTGTGGTTTTCCTGGGGCAGGGCCACTGGACAGGGACAGGACCAGGATGGACTTGATGACAGAGACACATGCAGGGTTTTGGGGGAAAAGTTGTCTAGTTTTGTAATGTGTCCCAAAACCCTGAAAAAGACTTGAATCAGTCAGTCAAGGAAAATTTAACTGCTTCTATCTGACTTTGAATTTTCTTGCATATTTGAATTTGTTGTAGCACTTTACCCCAAAGATCACACTTGTTTTTTAAATGTGACTTTGTAAATTACATTGTCCACAAAGCAAAGATGCACTTCTTAAAAAACTTTTTTTTCACTTTTTTTTGGTTTGCTCATATAGGCTAAGACATTATTTTGATACCCCTTGTCTAGCATTTATAAACAGTGTTGGCCCTTTGCACAACTAGGAAGTGCTCCAGCCCAGTTGTTTTGTCCTTCAACTTCCTGAGTTAGAAACTGTCTGGAGCACATTTAAACACTCATAAAACCCACCGGTGAATCATATCTCAATAATATCATTACAGCCATGTTGCACCATTTCATGAAATTCTTTTAGAAACCAGTTATCAATCACTCAAAGGTTTATTCTAATTGCAAAATATATGTTAATAAATGCATAAGAAATGCCATATATATGCTTACATCTACATTAAGGTTCATTTTCAGTGTTTAGTAAGTGTTGTGCTGTTTCAAAACTTAGTGAGGGTTAAAGTGAAGTATTATCTAATAATGAGGAAGTTTCTCCTGCAGAGATTTTAGAAATGCATAGAAAACATGAGAAAAAGAAAATGTCTTCCAGAGCTTCCTTTTCATAGTGCACCACCCAGTGGTAGTGGACCTCCCCTGACTTACGTACCATTTCTTAGTAAGGTGTTGAGTCTTCTGATGTGAGAAGGGAGGGGTTGAAGAGAAATCAGACTCTGGTAGCACCATGATCAGAGCTTACTCCACTGTCAATCTATCGCTCTGGGAGAGAATTTGAGCATATATTTTTTTTGTGTGCAGACTTTGCAAAATCACACATTTTCATCAAGCTCAGTAAGTAAGCCCCATGGCCCTGGCAGGCAGTATTAATTCATAACAGCAGGATGGTGGAAAAGCGTCAGTGGTGTTTATACGTTTCGGCTAAAGGAATAACATAAATCCTTAAGTAAACCTAATCTGTTGGTGATTGTAAACAGTCTGTCACAGTAATGGCCCCCTAGAACAAATGAAGACCTCATGGCGGGGCCTCAAGTAAAAGCCCCCACACACCAAGCCCCTTACCCACTCACCCATCCTCCCCCCAACTCATATCTTACGTCTTTCTATTTGAAACCCTTCAAACCTGGTGGCTCCAGTGTCCCTGTATGATCTAAGTAAGGAAGGAGCTAGTAGGAACTTCCTGCCTTTCCTCCCTGAGCTCTTGGGGAGCTGTGTATGAAAGATGGGGGCACCATACTCCAACCTCCTCACCCTACCCCCTCAATTCCTCACTCTGTCTCTTTCCACGTCTGGGGAGCAAGCAGAGGCTCACACTGAGGCAGGCCAGGCCAGGATCCGTGCACAAGATAAGACAGGCAACAGGAAGGAGACAACCCAGAACCCTGCACTCCCCAACGTGACAGGGGCACTATTCATTTTTCATGAAGAAAGAAAGAAAAACAACATCAACAATATCAGATGCAGCATAGGGAAGGAGGGACTAAAAGAGGTGGGTGACTTGACTTCATTAAGATACGATGCCTGTCTCCTCCCATGGAAATGCTGGCTTTGATTTTCAAAAAAAACAAAAAGACAGAAAACTAAACTAACTAATTTGCCTGTGAAATCACCCTTTTTTTTACATTTGAGCATGTAAGTGAATAATAACAACCCAAAAGGGTTTTCACTCCAGAGCCGGTGCTTTTGGGCTTTGGCTGATCACACAGGATAAAGAAGAGCATTGGCGCCACTGCAGCCCAAACACTTGTTGTTGTCACTCCACACATAAATCATTCCTTTCTCTTCATCTCCACACAGAAGCTGCGAACAATAGCAGGTAAACAGAGATGACGGTGGAAGAGGAGTCTGTTAGCTCAGCACTGTCCTCTCCTACACACATTCCTAACAGCCTGTGTGTCTAGTTGAGGTGCAGATAAACAGCCACGGCACCATATGTCAGCGCAAAGCAAACACACTGGACAGAGACAGAGCAACGATTAGGATCACACACATGCAAATGCAAACAGTCTCATGCATTCGTGTGTATGGGTGCACAGAAAAACATGGACACGTATGCCTTTATGAAAGTCAGAAGGAGCTTGGATTAGTGACATTAACCCACAGGTTATGTTCAGCTTCACCTCTCATTGTCTCTTTTTCATGGATGCCAAACATGCTTATCACTATCCACTCGAGCCAATAAAAGAGTTCCCTTGCAATACAAACAGACATGCAGAGGGAATGTGAGCTGCCCCGCTGGACAGACCGATTACAACAAGGAGCTGTAAGAGAAGAGACATCCACAGCTGACAGTTCACCATGTGGCAGCAATACTTCAGTGAAAATCTGCACTTTGAGCATTTTACATTGAACCTGTGCCTGGATGGCAGTGGTTGTCAGCTTGGTTTCAAGGAAGTTACAATCCAATAGTCAACCAGAGTATTTTTTTCTGCCATGTTTGATACAGAAAAAAACTGATTTCTGGTGGAGTAGGTACTCCCTTGGACTCTAACGTAGAGAACACACACACACGGTGAAGTGCAGACCAACATGAGCTGAAGTGCAGCATTTCTCCCCAAAGGTTCAACTGTTTTACCTGCTGATGCGTTCAAATGAAATGATGCATTTATGGACATTCATATCACAATTGTTTTTTTTAGAGCAAATGTATTTTGTAAAATCTATTCTGAAAGGAAAATTAAAATGTTGTTTTGTCATTTTTTGTGGTGATTTTTAACCAAACTTATATGTAACATGACAAAATGGTGTTTGCATATGGCTAAATGGAGTCATGTTTAAATTTAGTTCCTTAAACTGTCAATGTAAACGATCTATTGTGTTGTTACACAACTTGTTAAGAACAGCAATGTCCACATTGCATAATCATACAGATCATGCATACAGTGACCTTCATTAAAGTAACTACTCAGAGAAAACAGTTTATTTTTGTCTTTGTTCAACTTCATGTTTGTTTGCGGAATAGAAAACAGGAAAAACTGTTTTATGATATTGTCAGTTCATAAAGACATTTAATGGCACAATAAAATATGGTAGAAATCACATTAACTCAGTCTTAAAGCAGTATCAATTGTTTTGGGCTCGGCAGAACAAGTTGTAAAAACAACATCTTATGACATTTTTTATGGCAAATGTTTCGGGTTGGGTGACAGTTCCATGTGAGCTTGTCCACATTCAAAGTTTGAAATATTAGCCAATAGATACCATCCTATTCAAATAGCTGCAGCCAGTTAGCCACTCAGCTGGTTTATAGCTAAATATTTCAGTTTGTTGTTTTTGAGGAGGAAGCTTAAATACAAAACAGGTTTTAGAACACACCCAATGAAATGCCCACAAGCTACAACCTTTGAAGTCATGCTTGGCCTCTGTGCACTGCAGGCGTGGTGTCCTCTGGCTCAGGGAACCAGCGGTTTGTTCAGCCCTCAAGCAGGGAACAGAGGATGGCAGGAGGGCAAATAGAGAGACAGAGGCACGGCTGGGAGGAGGAGTAGGAAGGGCGCGAAGAGCAGCAGGTCGCCCTGGGAAGAATGTGGACCCCATAAGTGTTTGGATCCCTGCGTCATGTGAACATTTATGTCAAGGATAGTGAAAAGGCACCACCTTGTTGAGAGGTCAAGGGTTGTTGTAGTACTGAATGCTCATTTATCTCAGATAAGGAGATGGTGAGGGTGAAAAGTACTGATTCATGTCAGAGATCAGCTGCCAGTTACACCAGCTGTTAGTCGGTCAAACTTAGCCTATTATAATATAAATGTATGCTCAGTGGAGATTTACACATCACTACCAAACAAACTAGTTAGTTGTTGCTAAATATTTGCAACCAGAAACTGCCTGGTAGGGTCAAATGACTCTGCAGCAGACATGGGTATTTATCGGCTTTGGCTCTGATAGACATTGGTTGTGTATGTTTTCCTGATGTAATGTCTTATAGAGCTCACAGACACACACCTGTAACCTGCCTAGAACAGTGCTGTTCCACCAAAACCACAGAGACTACCCTGAGCTCTGAAATAAGTTTTAAAAACCGAAAATCACAGACAGAAGTGTTTCACACAGAGGCACACTTTTACAGGAGCATCAACTCGGGGATGAAATGTGACAGATCCCTTTTATGAGTTAGCATGCAGCACACTCTTCCTCCACTTAGTCTGTGTGTGTCTCTGTAACAACATGTGATGATATCACTCTGTGCAGTTGTGGGCAGTGTGCAGAGTTTGCTGCCAGTCAAACTCGACTGGCAGTGGAAAAGGGGTAAAAAAAGATTTGCTTATGCTAACTAATCTTTAGTTAAACCCATGACGGGTTTAACTGTTTTTGTCTCCTGTTTGGTGTTGGGCAGGTTTGGTTCTGTGTGTTTTTAAAGCCTTTTCACTAAAAGCGGCTGCCTTCTGCCTCTGAAACCAACACGAGAGCCATGATAATGAAGCAAAACAGGAAATAATGAGCTCAAACTCACTATAAAGCTCTGTAAAGCTGAGGGGAGCTGCCAATTCAGCTGATAATTCTCTGAGCAACACATTTCACATCCTCAGTGTTTTCACAGTATCATTGTAAAATATTGGTTATAACCACTTCAAGTTTTAAACCCACTTGAGTAAATTTAATTGGCTCACATACTAAGAAATGGATTTAGTCCAGATACTGACATAACCAATATGCAATCTAAATCAGTTCAATATGAGCTGTAAGCTGTAGGCTTACACCGCACTGAAATCCTGTTGTGTAAGTCTTAACCAGGATTTAAAGTGTGGAATGTTATTTCCCTCTAAAATTTAGTCATTACAATGGCACTTCATTCTACTGCAGAGCTCGTTGGCATATTCCATCATTTCCAATCCTATTAGATGGATGTGAGGGATTATTTTCTGTTGGTTTTGAAAGACAAAATAAAAAACTCTCACACTAGTCAAATACACGCACAAAGCAAATCATGGCAACTATTATTTGCAACAGAGGTGCTTTTCTTTCTTTTGCTAGCGTTAGAGGTTGTTATCGCTACCAGTACATACTGATGATTGAGTGAGAAAACAGTACAGGTGTAATTCGTAGGCCAGAGACTGTTTAATGAGCTCTAATGTGCACAGTGTGTTTATACTCTATATTCAATCCTCCCTAATACTCTTTCTCCATTCCCCAAGCTCAGCCGCTATAGAAGATAAATCTTCACAGGAGCCACAGAATGTGCTTCCTTGTTGTTAATTGAGATTTAGTGCTTATATTAACAACATTCACAGGGCAGTGTTTGAAAGCTCAGATGTGTGCCAAGTCACGGGGCCGGGGGGGGGGTGGGGGCTTGGAAAACTGCAAGGTTTGAATTTCAGAGATGGGTGCAAAGGAAGTTATAAAGCTAAATCTTTCAATCTTTAATAAGCGGCAGGGGATGATTAAAGTCAAATAAACAATGTTGTCTGACGTAGGGAAGTTACAGTTATAGTTTGACTGCATATTTGGCCAAGTTGGGACTCTGAAACAAATCTGTTGATTTTCCAAGAACAAACAAGTGTTCTCACCAGTGCAGTTAGACTTCTATTTGAAATGAATTATAGTTACTTAAAACTAAACAACACAACTTCAAAAACAACTATCTTAAAGATGCATAATAGCATTTTGGGCCACATAGTCTGGTTATAGTAAACAAAAATATGATGCCAAAATATAACAAATAATTTACCTCTCATAATAATGTTACCATTTCCATTGTGCTTAAAGTAAAAACTAGAAGCCACGAATGCATGACTTTAACAATAATTGTAAATGCACCTAATAGTATATATTATATATATAATAATATGCACTTAAAATAGTGATCTCACTACATGGCATATTCAGTCAGCCCCTACTAATCACATTATTTCTGCTGATATAATAATGAATAATAAAGCTATATAAACCTTATCTGCTCTTTAGGTTATAATATATAGCTTTTCCACATTAAAAATTACTTTTTTCAGATGTGTACATCCAATTATGTCAATTATACACATAGATCAGTTTTGTGGTTTCTTACTAGAAGTTCAAAATGTTTTAAGCCACATTCTTAAGATACACTTTTTACACTTTGGTTGTTTTCAACTATATACAGATGACCTGAAACTGCTTTATCCAGTGGTTTTACTGGTAAGAATCACCTGGTCTTTTTGATGAAGAGAGGAGGAGACCTCTGTAGATAAAACCACCTGAACCACTGACACCAAAGGAATTAAAACAGAAAAAGCTGACGACTCCACAATCCTACGCTATTTCATGATGTCACCCAATCCATTTGTTATTGTTTTGATTGAGAGACCCATAGCTGCAGTAGTTACATACTATGTGTTTAAAGTTGGGGCAAAATTGAATTATTTTTCACCATCTGCTATTTGGTGCTTTAAATGTAATCTTTGATCCATTGCTCATGTTTAAACATATTGACTAGTGCAGCTTTGATGCTGGTGTTCATAGTACGTTTCTGTGATCATAGCAGGTTTTGTTTGCAAGATTACTGTGAAAATTGGTGCATTATACTGTATGTTCATTTAGCCCATTCCTGTTAATGTCCCCACAATTCAAGTGCATCTGCTACAGTCTTCTACATACATACACTGAAGAGAGTCAAACACTGTATAAACATATTGCAGATATTTTGTCCCAGAACATTTTATATGATCATTTGTTGTGAAGGTGACTCACCAGGCTTCAGCAATCAATCACTGAGCCAGATTAACCTGCGTCAGCTGTTTTTGGCTGGTTAAAGGTGCTGCCAGCATCAGATTTTAGTGGACTTCCCTTTTTTATCAAAGCCTCCAGGATGTTGAATGAGCCTTTAAACTCCTGCAGTTATCAGCTTCATGTCAGGAGTCAAGCCACTGGGCCCCTACAGTAGTCAGTCATGATTGTGATCCTGCTTTGTATTAGCATTCATGTTAGTGTGATATCCATCTCAGAGGGGGTTCCTCTGGGGTCATTGATGGGGGAGTGGGTGGTTACAGTTCTGACCGCAGCTCAGGAGAGTTTACTGGGTTCTGCAATGAAACATGCACAGAGCAGGAACACCTACATCACGGAGCAGCGAGGGGTTGGTAATATGATACAGATGGAATCCATACTGGTGGCTTGATGAGAGGGGTCTGTGATTTCAAGAACCATACCTCTGTTGGTCTAGACCACAATGAAATTGCTCCAGCCTCCGTTACCATCAATCTCCTCCAGATGGGGTCTCTGCGGTGAATGGGAAAAGGTGTACCTGACAGCACTGGGTGAACTCAAGTCTATACTAAATGTACCTGACGATGTGTTTATGAAAGATTTTTTAGGTAGTCTTGATAAAATGTAACAAGTGATTGAATGTGATTGCTTTGAAAAAGACTATTATACAGAAGGAACAGTGAAAAATACCATGTTGCAAGGACCACCCACGGTCAGTGTGATGCATTCTTTGAGAGATTGGATGTAATTTGGGAAATAATGTTTGTGAAACTGTTCTGTATCCCACACGAAGTTTATTGAATTTAAAGAGATCCAGATTATTGGCTCTCCTACATGACAGTCACCCTGGTGTCACTGGATAGACTCTATACTCCAGATATTGCCAATGACAACATACAATCTTCTACACAGTGGCACGCAGACTGGAAAGTCAGTTAAAACCACAAACTGAGTCTCTAAAGAGGTTTTGTCAGTGCTGTTCTTTGAGTGTGACACAGAAAAATACTCTGGTGACAAAGTTTGTTTTCTTGTGTTTCCTCATGTTTGTTTGCTGTTCCATTTGTGTTTCTCAAGGCAAAAGGGCGTTTGAAGGGAGGCTGTTCCCCTGGGTGTAAAGTTACATTTTGAACACAGAGGCTAATCCAGGGCAACATCAGTGTTGCTTCATCTGAAAACAAGCAGCATTTCTGTGGTGAGGCCATGAAATTTTAGGTTGTTTTAGGTCTCTTCATGTTTTGCTTTCACTTCCCCTTAATATTCCTCCTCATCATTCAGAGTGGGAAGTTGGCAAGAATGTCAGCTCATTCTCCTGGGCTGTAAGAGTAATCTGGAATTTGATTTCATTTTCATACACCGCAGATGTCTTTTTGCTCAAGGCTGGAACACACATGGTTCATTAGGAACAACTTGGATTCAGCTTAGTTGAAATATACCAGTCCACCAACCTGTTGTCAAACGATGGAGCCACATTCAAACCCCCACCCTACCCCTCCACCCCACCCCCACCCCAGGCTCCCCACCAGGCATCCATCCTTGCTCATAGGCCCCACACCAGAGGAGCCAGACAGCGCCAAGAAGTGTGGGGAAACTCACCTCAGAGAATATGTGTCATGTTCTTCTTAGTCATTCATGCTGGTCCCAGCCCGATGGAGGGTAACACAAACAGGCGAACAGCAAGGGGCCATGGGCGCCAAGACAAACAAAGTGGGTTGTGTTTGCACTGTGATGCTACACATGCACATAAATGCAAAAATATAATAATGCTACATGCACATGTTTCACATATGTCTCAAAAGGACACAACATAAAATGTACACAAACAATTATCCCTCAAGCACACTTAATAGTCACAGTCAACAGAACAAACCAATTTGGTGAGTGAAGTATGCAAATAACCACTGACAATGTACACATGACAATCTTTTGAATGAAGCCATAAACAGGAAAATGACCCACATAAATGCACATGCATAGTCCTCATCTGCATTGTCGGTGGTGTTGGCGCAGCTGCACATTTCATGGAAGGAAAAGTGTCTTTATGGCAGAGTGTCATGCAAATGGCTGTTGAAATGTCAGCATCTCAATGTGCTGCCCTCAGGCCGCTGTGCCCCACTAGCCTGCTTCAAGGCAGCACAGACACAGCTTTGTCGGCTTGGCAGAGGCAGACCTGGCCCTGCTCAGAATCCATATTTGTATGTGATGATGGAGCAACTCAGGCTTGGCTATAAACTGCTACCAGATTCACTTATATGGTTTCTAATCACTGGTTATTTTTTAATTTTTCTGTTCATTTGCAATTGTAATGTTTCACTCAAAATGAAAAGAAATAGATTTTAGAGTTTAGAGTTATCATAGTGGAGAATGTGAATTGGTGTTTCGCATTATGTCTAAGGATTTTTGGTTAATTTAAGGTGGACTGAACAAAGAAAAGTTTAAAAATCACTTAATCTGGTTTAAAAAAGGTTTAAACATGGTTAATCTTGGTTGGCATGCATACACTAGTACAATTAAGTTTAAGGTCAAACAGCCTGTCACTCAAGTATGTGCTACTATATACAGATCATACACATGCTCAGGCATAATCACACACATAGTATATACATGCAGATAAGACAGAGTTTGCACACTGTACTAACTGCATCACATATTCCCTCTGAGGTCGGAAGCAGAGTTTTCACCTGCTGGCTCTGCACAAACACAAAGACCTTATTGTGACCAGTTGGATTCCACTGTTAATCACGGGCGGGATTATAAGACTTATTATAAGACACACACACACACACACACACACACACACACACACACACACACACACACACATACACATGCATTCTGTGTGGGGATTTTTCCTTTAACATGCTTTCACACCAACAACCCACACAGAAAGTCACTTCCATTGAAGCCGTCATGTGGAGGGACTCACACACATCAGCGTCTGGTACAGTTCTCTCAACCTGCTGCCACATGAGCAGCTTGTGCCAACCTCATCCAAAGTGAGAAGGTCAGTTAAAATACACACAAACACATACAAACACATATATATCACTTTAAATAAGTAAATGTATTCTTTTTAAACCTTTTTAAGGAATGACACAGGTATTGCTACGAGTATCATGGGCCTATAGCACCATCTGTTGGACAAAGCATGAGAAGCACTGATCCTCTGTAAAACGCTTTCCCGTCATTACATTAGTATTAAATATACTGGAGACATGTGATATAAGAGCAACTTGGAGAAGAATGTGTAACTATAAGATGTGTTGAATGATATATTTCCAGTGAAGATCCATAACTGTTTTTTGGTGTGGTAAATTTGTGCAGGGGCCTTGTGTCAAAATGTACTTTATAATGGGCTCAAATTGTGAATGACATTACTTTATTGTAATTTTATTATTTAAGGAGGGTAAGACAGAGACTAAGTGCTCAATGAGGGACAGACAATTGAACACAGGTGCAACACAATGGGCAGGAAAGGTAATCAAACAGGCAGGGCAGGAAGTGGAGGAATCTGAAATGAGACAAGAGTTGAGTATCAAAATAAAACAGGAAACACAATACCAGAATACATCACAACAACAAAAAAGAGAACTTCTATTCAAAGTATAGATAAGTCAATTATCTACCATTACTATACAAGTGGAGGTTGTTCAGTCAAATTAAAGTAAAGTAAGTTCAAGTAAAGTGAATGTGATACTTTTGTGCATATGATACAAAGACTATAGTCTTTGTATCATATGCACTTTTCGCATTTCTTTTTTGCAAATTGCATCTTTTCTTACAAAATGATTGTCAAATATAATATAATAACATCCATATGTGATCTATTCTGCTTATCTATGCATGGTTACCCTCTGTCACCCAGAGCCAATTCCATCTGAAATAGGGCAATATTGCTGTACACCCTGTACAGGTCAAGTAATAACATTTCTGTTAGAAATGAATCTACCAATAATCTAATATAAAAATAGAAATAAAAGATAGATGGGTAGAGTTAAATAAAGCAGCAAAGAAATAACTACTCAAATAAAGTATGTGGATAGAAATTTGAGAATGTTGAAGATAAAATTTCCAAAATTATAATTTTATTCATCATGTTTGGTTTCAGTCCTGTTGACAAGGTGGGGATATGATGACTTATTCACCAATGCAGGTGGGCACGTGAACAAGCTCTGTACAGTTGTTGTGGCCGAGTGGTTAAGGCGATGGACTCGAAATCCATTGGGGTTTCCCCGCGCAGGTTCAAATCCTGCCAACAACGAAGAATATCTGTAATTCAACCCTGACTTTGAAACATCCCAAACCTTAGATGACTTTGCATTTATCCAGGCAAGATAGTAACAGTTCCAGCACTGATATACAAAGGAGCAAGTATAAAAAAAACTTAAACACAGACTGTGTAACTGATATGATTGAGAGTATTGGTTTAGTACTAAAAGAAGTAAATCAAATGCTTGCTTATAGATATTTATTATCTAAATCTGATAATAAAGTAGAACAATTGTCTTACATGTCTGTTGAAATGTGAGAGCACAGAGATGTCTCTTTTTTGTTTCCTCCTCACTCAATAATATTCATGGTTTATATGGTATACATATGGGTCCAACCCCTTCAAAAGTTGTGGCCAAGAGGTTAAGGCGATGGACTTGCAAACCGTTGGGGTCTCCCCTCGCAGGTGTGAATCCTGTCAGCAACGATGCATTTAAACAGGGCCAACTCGTGGCTTTGCTCAGGCGTTCTACTGGCTCATTTCCAACTACATAAAACTTTACGCAAGAAGATAAAGCAAAAAAAGTTATTGTGAAGGCAAGAGTTAGTGACTTGAATTTGAGCCATGGGTAACCAGTGGAGGTCAAGGAGTAGCGTGTGCCCTTTTAGGCTAATGGAGAATCAGACACGCCACCGTGTTCTGGACCATTCGCGACCTTGGGGAAACGTGGGGGTGTAGCTCAGTGGTGGAGCGCATGCTTTGCATGTATGAGGCCCTGGGTTCAAACCCCAGCATCTCCATCCTGTCTCCGTTGAGGAAGATCAAACTCAACCATCTGATGCAGTCTTCCTATCTAGGCTCCAAGCTTGCTGACAATACTGGACACCTTTGATGGCTGGAAAAGACGTGCACACTTGCTGCTTTTTAACTGTATGTTTCTTGGAATGATATATGTCTCATTGTGCTCTACAAAGTGTTTATTTGCAAGTCAGAGTCAGTCTTCAGCCCACTGTCCAGGTCAGTGATTCCTCCATTGAAGTAACCCCACGAATCACCAAAAAAGAAAAATTTCCATAAAAGTCCTTCTTCAGCATGCGATGGTGGTATAGTGGTGAGCATAGCTGCCTTCCAAGCAGTTGACCTGGGTTCGATTCCCAGCCATCGCAGTTGTCCAAATCTCTGTCTTTATCAGATGCCATTGAAATGTTTCTTTGCTCATTCTGACGCAGAATAATGCTTAACTTCTCAGTTGAGGATAGGTGGTGTGATTGTCAAAGTAAAGAAATTGGGACTCAGGGACCACCTACGATGCTGAATGCTTTCATCCCTTCCTTCATCTCCAACAATGCTCGTTCACACCTCAGCTCAGGTGACTTCAATGACTCTGACGACAGTTATCACAACAACAACAACCAGGAGCGCTAGTGGGATCAAAGGCCTTGTTCACAATTCCACCAAGGCTAGTTTCCCCACTGCTCGCTCAGAAGTGAAGAAGCCTCTTGGAGGAGAGGAGAAAGGTCTTCAAGAATCTACAAACCAGTCCAGTTGCCCAAGGCTCAACTTTCTCAGAGAACTGTCACCTGGCTGAGTGAAGGTGTTAAATCATTCTTTAATTCATGTGCTTCTCTCTACTTTCAGGATCTCTACCTTTGTATGATGTGAAGTGTTCTACACCTCAAATCAGGATGTGTAAATGTTAACTCGTGCAAGTGGACATATGAGCAAGAGTGTGCGTGTGTGCACAGTTGTTGTGGCCGAGTGGTTAAGGCGATAGACAAAAAACAATTGGGGTTTCCCCGCGCAGTTTCGAATCCTGCCAACAACGGTTCTTTAGCTTCTGTTGCACTTGGCTGTCTACAATGGTAGAAGGTATATTTGCCGTGGTTGAGGGCTTTTAATCCCCAATCTCTCTGCTTTATCAAGTCTTGCGTGCAGCCATGATGTTAATTGTGTGTAACGCAGATTTGTCTCATTGCGTCCAACAAACAACCAGTAGGCCAGCCGCTATCATTGGAAGCGTAGCATAGTATGTCTACTGGACTTAATCAGCGGGACTTGAGGAATAGAAGTTTCAGAAAAACAACATAGATGTTCTGACCACAGTTGAAACGTAGGCACCAACAATCCCATCTATGTGTTTCTGAGATGCCATAGATATGTCGCCATTTTCTGAAAAATGGGCTTAATGTTGCAAGTTGCAAGTCAATACCTAAAGTCTAAATAACACATTGCTAACCAAGATTATACATTTAATATTGGGAAGCTAGAAGTTACTTCAGATTTATGTTATTAAGTTTCATTTGAAATCAGATGTCCTGTTTACAGTAATCCCCAGTCTACATCTGGTTTTCAGTATTCAAAAAGATCATAGAAGGGGATGTACCTACCTGCAGTGGCACAGCAGCCTAATTCATGTGAACAGTTCCAGAATTAAAATTTAGGTTAGCTGCACGGAGGGTGTATATGTTAAGTTTACTGCTATAGCTGATATATGAGAAGACTGGATGACTTCTGCAGTCAGCAGCGCACATAAAGAAGAAGGAACAGAAATGGAAGTCACAGCACAAGGTAAAGTCTGTCTGCTGTTGACTCACAGCAGACCAAGGTCAGAGTAAAATAGAGGCTAAAAGTTAAGTCACTTAAATCCTGAATATATCTCATATAAAATGCTTTTACCTTACCTTAGATAAAGGTAAAAATGAATGGTCAATACTGAGTGCAGTCATGTCATGACAAACAATGAGAGATGTTTATCTGCTCTCACCAGCAGATGGTAGTATTCGTCTGTCACATTCAGTGGAAACCAATGAATATGACTAAAAGCTGGCTTTCCGATCACACTCAGAGGTAACTCTGCACATCAAAACTCACCGCCCACTTGCATTTGACGCTTTCAGAGAGAGGAAGAGCTGTAGATGAGAGAGGAACGCTACACACATTTCAACCACATGGGTTTCCCTGATGCAAAATCAGTCATAGATACTGCCCATGACTAATTAAGAATTTAAAGTAATCTAGTTGAGGGCTTTGCTAAAATTTTATTTAATTATTCACACTTAATTTACACAACTTCCAACTAAACCCGCACAAAGCAGCTTCCACTAAAATGTTTGGGGTTTTTTTTTCATCCCTTTATTGCTCTTTCCTTCTGAAATACTGTAGAATATGCAGCAGGAACATTATTAGTCTTGCAGTTTTGCCTCATGTTAGGTAAATTGCATTCACCGTTTTGGATTTGGATTTGAAATGTCCTGTAGCAACTAAACATGCAGGAAATCTTTTGAATGCCGTGTGAAATCCCAGTAAAAGAAGAAGACGCTTTCAGATTTTTATCTGAGGTAAAAGTAGTGATAATAATGAAAAAAAAAATTATAAGCAAAGTCTCATATTACAAATCTCAGAGGTATGATCATAAAAGTAACACTAATAGAAGTACAAGTGCATTACAATGACCCACTATCAAATACAGTGCATTCATGTTGCAGCCCCATGTTAAAATATTAACAAAAAAATCATTTGCTCATCTAGCTACACAATATCCCATAATGATAAAATTAAAACTTTATCATAATATGATATTAAAATGTCCTTTTTAATAAATTTGTGAAAATCCCTAAATTTTGTTTTTGCTTGATCATGACAAGCTGTTGAGTGCAGATAAACATAACCAAATGTAAATCTCCTTTTAACCACTGGCTCAAAATTGGGAATACAAAAGAGACGCTAGCACGGTAAAATGGTAACTAGGACAGGTTATCTTCTAAGCTTCTTTATACTAATACGATTATGTTAGCATGCTGAATATTCGCTCAAAACACAGCATCAAAATTAGTTTTTAATCTTGATCTATAACACAATTGTCTCATATCATGAGAAATATAGTCACATACCAGAGTCTACATGGGTCAATTAAGTGCAGAGGTTTTGCTGTACATTAGGCTCAGGGTGATTTCTATATTTACTTGTATGTATGGAGAGAGATGGAGAGAGATAGACAGTATGAGAGAGAAGGGGGAACTGAGGTGTCCCCCCACCCACTCATTTGTCACCATGAAACTCTGTTCTCTAACAAACAAAATTCTGTATGTTCTTTCCATTACCACGCGTCAGAGCTCTTATATATAATTTTCTGTATCTAACATCAAATCTTTGCTCATGGGTTTTTGAGTTGAAAGTCATGAGAGCAAAAGCTTCTTGTCATCAAGAGATGTTAGTATGTAAATATCTTAATTTTTACACATCACTTACACTTGTGTTTGTGTGTGCAGTGTCATATTCACCATTTGTCAGCTTGCTTATACATCTTACAGTCCAATTCCAGGACATATTTTAGAAAATGAAAGTAGGAGGTAATTAACAAACTGAATGGGAATTATACTGATGTAGTGAGTGTTTTAATTTAACATCAACCTCCCCTAGTTGTGTAGTGGCAAATCCAAAAATGAATAATCTATTTAGATTACTAACTACTTGATATAGTAATGAAACATCACAGACAATGTGGGATTTTCAGGTTATTGCTCTTTTATTGCATAATGACCAATACATTTTCAAACTCAATTACACAAACCAGACAGCACATGCTTTCAGCAGAATCTTAATTTGCATAGCACAACGTTCCTATTAATATTCCACAGGAATAAACAAGAGGAAGTCCACAAAGAACTACACATGATGCATGTTTGAGTATTTCACACATTCTTTTAACAGATATCTTACAGTTTTAGTGATAGAATAACTTATTTTTGAAGACTATCAGACATAATTTCATGGAAAGAAAAACAATACATTTAATTTATCCCTGTGTTAATTACCACACTGAAATAAAGCACATTAGGACATCCCACAAGGAAGTCTGGGAAATTATACCAACAGCTTATGTTCATTTATTTACTATAGATTTCATCCAACAACTGTCCGGCAGTGTTGTCCAATACAAGCTGAGTGGTTCCATTCATTACAAGTCATCCTGACTCGTGCAAACACGTTTGGTTCATCATGTCGCCTACAGCTCCTCTCCTGTATATTTGGCAGTCCTTAACATTGACAAGTATCACTTGGCTTCAACCCAAAAATAATGAGTTGTGGTTAGATGTTAGCCATATTCTGATGTGGGGGGCCCTGCCACCAGTTTACAGTAACCTGACAAGGCCCCCAGATCAATGTACAATGAGCCCTTTCTTCTCATGTGGCCAGAGTCCTCGGAGTACAGAGATGATTCTGCAGAAGGAAAATAGATAGTATAAGAAGTGTGAACATGTTTGAAAAAAGGTGGTGGCAATGTTTCCACAAAAACACTTCAACTTAGTCAAGCTCAACATCTAGGTTCTTACCCTGTGTGGTGTCAGGATGCTGGCTCTGTTGCCGCAGTATGGTGTGGGTGGCCTCCTCTAATGCTGAGTCCAGGCTCCAGCATCGTGGCTGATCCTCCCTTGGTGGGTTGATTGCGTCGTCCTTCAGCAGCTCGGATGCCGAGCTCCGCAGAGCAGGGTTCTTCTCGAGGGCACGCTCCAAGAAGGAGCGCATGGCCAGGCTGCAGTCCCCTGCTATGTCCTCCAGAGGGGGTGCCTGCATGTGTATCTGTTGGGAGACAGACAAGGCAAAATTGGTGTGAGAAAACTGCAGCATGAAAGGAAAAAAAAAAGTTACAGTTAAGACCGCAGAGGCTTCCAAACAAAAAAAACAACCAGCCATATTGAACTCCTCCAGCAGCTGTGACCCAGTTTTAATCTTTAAGTGTCAGTGTGAGTAGTGGCTTGTAAATCAAGCATGATTATTGTAAAAAGGAACAAGGAAAATAGCAAAGCTCAGTCTGTGACTTATCAGTGTGACATTACTTCTCCATGACAGCAGTTTCACAAGGAAGTGAGTAACTGTTTCAATCAAAAGAGCTGATAGCCATCAAAAACAGAAACAGGACTTCTTGAAAGCAAAGAGCACATGTAATGGAAAACCTTTAAAAGAAAGAAGTAGATAGTGACTAACTGGGCTATGGGTCACACAGTGTTGAGAGTCATGTTGAGCTTTTTTTTTTTAATCTCAGGACAATCTAGACAGTGGAAGACCTACATAAGGTCATGGAAGAACTTGTCACTTTTTTGAAATGCAGCAAGATAAATGATACTGTCTCATGGCACAAACATTTTATAACTGCTGTGCTAGTGGCTCTGTGCTGGTGTAGTGCTCATTGTGGGAAAAAAAAACAAAAAACAAAAAAAAAAAAAAAAAAAACATTGGATGGAACTAACATGACATCCTAAACTTGCACTTAACTTAGATACTTAGCAATTGTGGTTAAGTAAATGTAATGATTGGCTCAAAGTTGGTGCCAGAAAAAAAGATGAGCAGAAAATGGCAAATGCTTTGCTGCAAATAGAAATCGTATAAAAGAGGGGTCATCTGCTTCTACTTTTGAATAAGTCTTCAAAGACACATCCATTTTCAACCTCAAAATAAAGCTCTTGCTTTCAATACTACATCTTAATGTGTCCAGTTATTAGAACAGAGATTAATACATTTTTATTATTTATTATTGTTGTTGTGTATTATTTATGACCAGGTTCAATATTTAAATTTAGCATCTTAGCATGAAATTGCTATTACAGATATTTTTCCCATGTGGGGACACCACATAGAAACCAGCTGTAAACAAAAAAATGATCTATTGTAAAAATATAAAACTATAAATGGTCATGTGATCCATTTTACAAAAATATATTTTTGTTGCTTTGTGTTGTTTGCGATGATACAAAGTAACAATAAACAAACAGTAGAGTGGAGGTTGATGAGAATTTCATTAATTTTGAATCTTTACAATCTAGAGCTGCAAATAACCATTATATTCACAGTCAATTACTGCCACTGTCACAATTATCCAATAGCTGCTGAGCAGTCAAATTGGCAGACCAACCAATAGACAGACACAGCCATGCATCGACCCATGTTGTTAGCATAGCTAATAAGAAAATACTGTACTTACAATGTAGAGGTAGGAGGGGTATGCCGTGCGTGGGTATCGTCGGACCCAGGGAGGGCTACCAGTCTGCATGTGAATGATGGTGGTGCCCAAGCTGTAGATGTCCGTCTTGGTATTATGTCCTCGACACAGAACCAGCTCTGGACTCATATACATCTAAATGAAAGGATAACATTCCATAAATTAGGTATAAGGCAGCTCAGGGCATAATGGCTGGAAAAGAGTGAAAGTGGTTTGTGTCTTATTGGTTTCCATTCAGGGTGAAACAACAAACAATGTTTTGCAGTTAAAATGTGGTTTTTGTTGCAAAAAACAAACCGTTCAGACCCATGTTTTGTGTGTCAAGGTGAGGGCAGTGCAGAAGTGTGCTGGGTTTTCAAGTGTAAAAAGTAAACACTACCAGAGTTCATCTCTTCCCCTCTGCTGGAAATTCCAGCCTGCCCTCTCTCATGTTAATGTAAGCCTGAGCAGCTCAGTGTACCAACTCTTCATATTTCCACTGGGTGTCTGCCCTGGGACTTTCCACAAGTTAGGCCGTAAAAGGCCCAGGGTGGATATACAAAGAGCTACATAGACCGGCATAGGAACAGGTCAAAAACATGGGAAAGTTAGGAAAATACACGATGGGAGAAAAGGCTCAGGAGAAATCTCTTGGATTGGCCCAAACTTTCCCAAGTGCTAATTAAAACATATGCACTAAGAAGGCCAAGCATAAGCAGACTATTATTAGCATCAGCGAGGTCAATGAGTGCGCTCACTGCTCTGCTGCCAATCATTGAACTTCTATAATTATTTGGGAAAAGACAAGTGCTGACAAGCCCTCAGACTAATTTGTCAAAATCTCTGTGTCATGAGTCAAGGAGACTACTGCCTATTTTAGTAAACACACACACAAGCTAGACAAACAAGTATTGATTGGAGATGTATCCCTTCATCACAGGCATACACCTGCAGCCTGCAAGACTGCAGGTGTATGCTTGTAAGACATCTCTGGCTCAATTTCTCACCTCTGTTCCCCTCAGGTCCCGAGGAATGTAAATATCGTCCGTCATCTGCACCGTCAGGCCAAAGTCTACCAGCACTGCCTTGTCTGACATCAGGACTATGTTGCTGGCTGAAAAAAAGAAAAGAAAAAAAAAGGTATGATTTACAGATGTTGCAGAGGCAGCATCTGTTAAAGGAACTGTTGTGTACAGTACTTTCAGGATTAACGCTTTGCTATGAAGGCTGGTTTTTGAGGTAATAAGCATTAATTAGTGGCTTGAACTGTGTCTGCTTTCATTTCAACTGAGACAAGGCCACTGAACCCTCCCAAAAAAGGTTGAGATTAGCAAAGGAAAGATAATTTGAGGGCAAGCCCCTCATGAAGATGCTCATCTGTGGGCTTAAAATCCTCATGGAGGCCTAATTACATATTTTCATCACAGACAGGAAACTGTAACAACTGCAGCAACAAGTCAGAGGGCCATTGCTTCATAAATCACTTGCTACTCTGGACCCTACATTTAACCCTGAGAGAGCATGAAAAGCAGACAGGAATTCGAGGACAGGAGGGTGAAAGGACGGTGAAAGACGGCTGTGGAGAATGCTTTGATTGCAGCAGCACTACCTCATCTCAAACCTCAGCTGAGCTCCACCTACTGCCACTTAGTCTCAGTTACTTGATACCTTTACCCATTTCCTCAAAACACAGTCAAACCTACAAAGCAGGAAATGTATAGAAAACTTTGTCATTTAGAGTGCATAATAGTAAGAATGATATTTCTGTGGTTTGTGGCCATCTATACAAATTACCTTTATCCTGCTTAGTACCTAGAATTATTTCTAAGAACAGCATCCGCCTGTGGTGCCTGATTTTCGCAAAAGTGGGAAATCTTAGAATACTTTCTAAACATTTTTTCTCTTTCAAGCTTACGTTTAATGTCGTGGTGGATGACGTTATGAGAGTGCAGGTACTCCAGGCCCCGCAGGACTTGCTTGGTTACCCAGATGATCTCAAACTCCCTCATGGGGCCGCAGCTGTCCACCTTCTCCAGGACTGAGCCACCCTCTCCGGCCTCCATGAACAGGTGAATGCTCTGGTCCCAGAACAGAGCTCCGTAGAGCTCAGCGATGTTCTCGTGCCGGAACCGGGCCTGGAACTCCACGTCAGCCGCTTTAAAGTTCTCCATGGGGATCTGTGAGAAAGTCAGCATCACAAACTGTCACTGCATGTCTACTTAAAGAAATAGTTGACCACTTTCCTGTCCAGAGCTGAGTACCGCAATACCACTGTCACAGCTGCCTTATCAAATTAACTTTTTTGTACAAAGCCAAGCCAGCTTGTTGCCCCTGGGCCCATCTATACGAAAGGCCTGTGGGTATTGCTTTATATTTAGGATAGGATAGGACATAAGAAGGTCCCGTCAGGGCCTAGTTGGCTCAGCATAAAAACTGAAAGAAAAATCTGGCTACAAGCACCTGTAAAATAATTAACATGCATAAACAGAAATGTCAAAACAACACTTTTTGAGTTTAAGAAGGAAGTCTTCTTTTATCCCTCAAGCAAACTAATAACAAGCACATACTGTAAACTAAGCCTTCATCAGTTTACTGGTAACAGTGTGTACAATGCACTGTGTCAACATAGAATTCTAATGATTGCACCAGACCATGTAGAAACTACCTTCCTCATGTGCCAATATTTTCCATGCAAGGAAAAAAATAAACACATTTTATCTGAATTTAGCCTCAAACATCCAGAGCCGCTGAGGGAGTAACTGTTAAATTTCCATTCTTGCATTCATTTAGGCCATTTGTTACCAAAAAATGGTTCTTCTTTTAAGTGCACTCTTCCTCTTTTACTTCAAGAGACTACAAACCAAGTGTCACGTTGCCATCAAGGCAAACACAGGCATAGTTGCTCTGTGAGGTTATTGTACTTGGCAGGTAAAATATTTGGCAGCTACAGCCATACTTTCGAGAAGTTAACACAGCACAGATTCCAGTCATTGCTCAGCAGCACTCACCAGTTTACAAGCCATTCTCTTTCTGGTGGCAGTGTCCTGAGCCAAGTGGACTTTCCCAAATGAGCCCTTGGGCACCAGGCCAGAGCCGGGATTCTTGTAGGTCAACTTCCATGGAAACAGGAGCACGTCCATGTTGATCTGATAACGGCCTTTTTTTACAGCCATGTCCTTCTGCAATTAAAAGTCAGTTAATCAATAAATACAAAAAAAAAAAAAGCTTTACTTGGCTGATCATATCAAAGTGTAGACACAGTAATAGACATATTGTCATAGGCACAAACATGAAAATGTATCTCTTAGTTATGGAGTCACAGAAAAGAACAAAAAGAAAACCAGATTCTCACCTTGTTCAGCAGGACTCCCATCTCTTGAGGTAGGTGCTGCAGAGCTGTTGCCTGCATGTTAGAGAGCAGGTTGACAAAGGACAGGAGGTCTGTCACTGTCCCATATCGGACACCACCGACCCCATCAGAATAGTCCTTCTGCTCGCTCCCAGAGCCCACCAAGTCCCCTGCCTCCTCGTTCTCGTCCATCTCCTCCTGGGAGAGACCTTCCTCTTCAAACGACAAGCCTCCCTCTCCTACCTCCTCCTCCTCAAGCTGATACAGAGTCTCTGCAGCGTTGATGATGTCCTCTATGTTCATGTGAGCCAACAACAGTTCTATTCCATTATCATATTTGTAATCCATCTTGATGCACGCGTTCTCCTGCTCAATCTGAAACGAAACATCAGGAGTTCAGTTTAGACTGCACGCTGCAGGAAACCCCACCAGGCACCGGTGAGTTGATGACTATGAAGGTTCATCTGGAGTGCAGGATGCACAGTGACACTACACTGAGGCAGCAAAGATTCATTCAGCTGGCTGGACACACAGCTGGGAGGGGCTTAGAGGACTGTTTTCCAAGCAGATGTAGGGAGTTTCACAGTAAGTGCCGGGAAGCCCCTGAGGAAAGCCTGGACATTATTTTACATCTATTAAAAAGAAAAAAAAAAAAAAAACACCCACTGTGCTGCTGAACTGTTTCTATTTTAAAAGGAAAGCTCATTAATGCTCATTGGTGGTTTGTGAATAGAAATATAGCTCACAAATTGTTTCATGCAAGTTACACACACCTGCAAATCGCTTCGTTCAGGCGGATTCACCCCCCCCCCACCCCCCCCGCCGAACCCTATGTTAGCATTGATCGAATAAATAAAGTGAGTTTGGTTTCTTCATCAGATCTAAAACCTAAACGTGCAAACTCAGAGAACCTGCTTCTGGGAAACAATAGTCACAGTAAGATTTCGGGATGTTGTAGATGACACAGCGTGATTTCTGACAACATGTGAGCTGCAGGAAAGAAAAGAGACCAAACGATACTTGCCATAGTCTCTCCGTCAGACGTTTGCGCTCATCTCCCCATCGTGTGTCTCCAGCGTCCAACACCGACTGGTCGAGAGAAAGAGGTCGAGCCGCGCTAAGAAGGAAGTAAACACAGGAAGTGCAGTCGATCAGAGCGTGGGCGGAGACAGGAGCGTTTAATGTCAGGTGCTAGCGCTTTACTCTTTGTAGGTTTCGTTTTCCTTTTCTTGTGTTTTGTCAGATGGAAAACAAATTTACTTGTGTGCTGAAACACAGGGCATCACCTTCGGAGGAATCGCTGGGTATTTTCCTGCTGGAAAAAAAAAAAAAAAGAAGTGATTTTAAGCTGTTTGTGAGGACAGCAATACACATAAGTCAGTAAATATAACACATTAGAGGCGTTTTTAGGTAACCAGACATAAAACGAGTCAAAAGTGAAAATGAAGTTAGTTGGCGCTTTAACTCTAAGAGTAAAAGTATAACCAATTATCCATGCAAATGTATTTGTTATTAATTCTGGCGCTACAGTGAGTCCAGCAGGACAATAACATATAATAAATATAAATATTGTATATACAGCTATTGGTTCGATGTGGTACCTCTCGGTTGCCATAGACAGAGCCTCGCGCATGCGCCATTCTGTTTCGTCCGAATAGCAATGGCGACCTGCCTAGCATTGTACAGGTTACATGTGAGGAGACGGAGCAGGCTGGTGAAGTGTTTGCAGAAGGCCGAGACATGTATCCACAGACACATTGGAAGTAACACTGCTGCTGCGCAAGTTAAGGCGACTCGGGAAAAAAACGGCGGTTAGTATATGAAACTGACAGATAGGACAAGTCCGCCTGCATGCTAGCCCCGATACACCCTGCTGTCCGCTCCAGGGACGCCAGGCCAAACTGCATTCAGAAATCTTTGTCTTATTCCTTAGAAAATGAGAAACTTAAAAACTGATTGGTGAAATTTGAGATGCCGGTGCTGTGGTTGTTCCCTAAGGGAGTGCCCGTTGTGTAAAACCTTCTACAAACATGGGGTTTCTGTCATTCAAAGTCTGCCATTGAGGAGTTGTCTGTAAAAGTTCATTTACTTATTTATCGGACAAAGTTTAGCACAGTGTTCTGGGGATAATGAAGCTCATAAATTTAAACACAAAAGCCAACGTTGGAAAGTCTCTCAGCAGTATGGTAACCACGCAAGGTTGAGCAATTAGGATGAATAGATGTTCTCCTGAAAGAAGTCGTTCATGTAAGTGTTGAATACTTTGCTCCTTGTTGTCAGATGAAAGGAAAGAGGATGGGCACAAGTCATATTATGTTGCCCAGGCGGAGAGACAAGAACAAGCAGAGAGATCTGTTCTCATCAGCTGCCACTCCAGAACCAAGGAGACAGAGTTCCTCAAATATTTATCAAGACATGGAAATATCAACAAACACTTCTATTATGAAAGCAATGTAAGTGCAAAATCAATCATAACTGATTCTTTGTTCAGATTTATAATTTTTTGGTGCACAGGTAGACTTTACTGTCAAGCTAGGATGTGATTGAATGATGGAAATAGTGAAACGATAATGGTGTTGTTCTACAGGGAATGTATGCTGTGGTGGAGTTCGCCAACCAGGATAGTGTTGCCTCTTTACTTGATGAGACCGCAATCCCCAGGTTCAACCAAGAAACCGTGTTGCCTTTTAAATCGAGACTGTTGTCACTGAAGAACCTCAAGTCAGATGTCCCAACAAAACAGCAGTTAAGCCAGTGCCAACCGCAAGCTACTGCTCCCATCAATACATTCATACAGAGACTGTCCAAAAAGGAGACTGTAAGTGGGGAATCACACCCAGGATTGCACTTTAGATTTTAGAACTAATCCAATGATTTAGATTGAGCTGAAGACAAATGCAGTACATTCAGGAAATATTGAGACCCACTCACTTTTCCTACATATTGTTATGTGTTGCAGTTTTATGGTAACATTGCTTAAGTTAATTTTTCCCTCTACAATCTGAATTCAATCCCCCAAAACAACATAGCAAAGGTTTTTTTATATATTAAAGATGGAACTTCCTGGGTTTTTTTTTTTGTTTGTTTGTTTTTTTTGGCAATGACATGACAAGCTTTGCATGCCTAGAGAGGAATTTTTTTCCCCCTGCAGATCCTCTCAAGCTCTGTCAGGTTGACTGGACGGTCGATGGACAAGCGTTATCAGGTCTTTTCAGAGATGCTTGATTGGGTTCACGCCACAGCCTAGTCTGAGATCCAGGTTTTCTTTAAGGATATCTCTGTATTTTTCTCCACTCAGCGTTCCCTCAACACTGACGAGTCTCCATGTCAGTTTACATCTGAGAATTTTGTTCCTCACACTCTGACAATCCTTTAGGCACAATTTTGCAAATTCCAAGCAGCTTCCATGTGTCTTTCAGTGAGGAGAGGTTTCTGTCTGGCCACTCTGCCATAAAGCCCAATACAGTGGAGTGGAGCAGTGATGTTCCACATTTCTTCCATGTAAGAAAGATGGAGGCCCCTATGTTCTTGGGAACTTTCAGTGTTTTCCATGCAGGAGTATACTGCCCCAGATATGTTCCATGACACTTTCCTGCCCCAGAGCTCTGCTGGCAGTTCCTTCCTCCTCTTGGGTCAAGTTTTTGCTCAGATATCTAGTGTCAGCTGTGCGACCTCCATTCAAGGTGCACAGATTGATGAGGGAAAAATTACTTAAAACAACTGACTGCACCATAACAATATGTGAAAAAAGGTGAAGAGATCTGGATAGTTTCTGAATGCCCTGTATGTATAATCCATTTAAATGTATACTTTAATGCGTATAAGATAAGCTGTGTGCCTTAAAGATTAGCCTGTTTCCTTATTTCCCCTCAGATCGACCAGCAGATAACTTCCCTGATAGAAGCCTATCAGCTAACAGATGAGAACATCAGGCTGCGTTTTCTCGTCTGCTCCCTCCTCAAGGACATTGCTGCTCCTTATTTCCCAAAATGCACCATTGAGCTATTTGGCTCATCAGTAAACGGCTTCGGGAAGCTGGGCTGTGACCTGGACATGACTATGGACCCACATGGCATCAGTGGAAGGAATGTAACAATGGTAATTGATGATACTTATTTTGACAGGGGAGCATCACATTAATAAAGCCAGACAAAATCTTTACAGTACAGTTTGCAATTGTTTAAATAGTTACTGTACATAAATTTCCAAAGGGTCTATACTACTACCAAAGGACATAGTTATTTTTGATATACTGCTGATTTGGGTTGCACAGTTGGAGGTGGGGGGGATAGGGGTTCTGTTTCTACTTAAAACAACAACACATTTCCCCTGAAAAGTTATTTGGCGTAGTTACAGTCATTTCCCAGCATTTGCATTTAGTGAAATCTGCTGAGTGAAAACACTTCAGTGATTCATTTAGAAATTTGAAATTTAAAATTTGCCTGTAATTGTTTAATTATATGATATTAACAGAACATAATGTTATGAAATTACAAAAAAGATCAATTTTGTGTTAAATGAAGAACTCACAACAAAAAATTTAATGATTATCAGTATTGCTGTGATCCCGGTTCTTTTCATTCTTGTTATTGAGGAGACGGTGAAAGAGATTAACTTGCTAAACTTTTGCTAAAAAGGAATAGATGTGTAGTAGTAGTATCAATAGACATATAACCAATAGACAGACAGATGTATAGCTCGTGCAGGAATATGGTTAAACCAGTCAGACTGACTCACACATCTCTATTTTCTGTTTTTAGCCAAAATCAAGCCTTTGGCTTGAGTACCAAATGAAGAAGGCCAACTCGGAGCGTGCTGCCACCCAGAGCATCCTGTCTTACATTGCAGAGTGTCTGGAGCAGTTTGGGCCAGGGTGTTTTGGTGTGCAGAAGATTCTCAATGCCCGATGCCCCCTGGTTCGTTTTTCCCATCAGCCCTCTGGCTTTCAGTGTGACCTCACAACAAGCAACAGGTATTCACCCTGTACATGCACATAAAGACTGTTGCCTTTTCAGCACCACAAAACAGAAAGAAAGGATCCTTTATGAGACTCTGGTGTTGCAGGGTTTTAGTGACAAATGTGTCAGTTTGTGTATTACGACCATTGTGTCTTAAAAATCATTTAGCTTTGGTCATAGGTTTCTTGATTCACAGAAACTACTTTTTACATTAGTGTTTTGGCCTCACTGATGTTGCAAAAGCCCCAAACAGAAACCAAACTCTGGCAGGAAGTGCTGCAATGGTTGAATGCTTGACACAGTGAAATTGAGTGTGTGAGAGGCAATAAGGGGGTTTGTTTGTGTTTCACTTCTTCCCCTCTAGCCATAAAGAAATTGCGGTCTCTTCTGATGGCAACACAAATAACATACACACCTGTCAACGTACAGAAAGCCACAGCAGTTTCGAAGGAAATGGAGTTGAACCACTCACTGTGAGAGGATGTGAGGGGGACTTTTCTTATATCGTGCTCTGAGATCTTTGTAGTACAGCACTTTCCTGCCCATGAAGCTTGTGTGAGAGGAAAGAAAACTGTTGCTGTGGCTGAGTCAGGCACTGACTAACTGAATGCTGCCCTCGAGTGGTGGTTTTGGTGTAATTCGAATTTCACTCACACTGATATCCAGTTTAATACAGTATCTCATTCGCTGAATTGCAGGTTATGTACACATATGAATATCTCATCAGTACACACACACACACAGTATAATAATAGTGTTTTAATCACATTTAACAGCTGCCCCTCACTGGAAATTCTTTTATCATCTACTCTGCATCCTGTTAGGGTTGTGGGGGTTGGGGGGGCAGAGCCAAGTTTACGCTTGGCCTGGACAGGTTGCCAGTCTTATCACTAGGCAGGTAAATAGAGTGGGCAGTTCAGTTGATCAGTAACTCTGTTTTTTACAGATGTTTCTGGATACAAACACAAGGCACAGTAGTTGTCAATAGTAGTTGCAGTAATCCTGTTTTCTGCAGGGTGGCAACAAAAAGCTCAGAGCTGCTCTACCTGTACGGTGCACTGGACCCACGGGTGCGTAGCCTTGTGTTCACTGTGCGCTCCTGGGCCCGAGCTCACAAGGTGACCAGCAGCGTCTCTGGGGCCTGGATCACCAACTTCTCCCTCACCATCATGGTGCTGTTCTTCCTGCAGAATAGGACACCTCCCATTATCCCCACACTGGACCACCTCCAAAGCCTCGCAGGTATGGCCTGGCACCACCTTTCATATCTCTCACTTAGGAGACATCCTGTCATGTTTTGCCTTTGCCTTTATACATGATCAAGTTTTCATTGCTTTTTCTACATCTTTAAAAGATGGACACAGGTTGAGGTCTACACATTCATTGCCTCTTCCCTCACCACACAGTGTGCCCTTTATTCCCTCTAACTCTGCGTACATTAGAGCTTTTTGGTGAATAGGACAAATCAGTGTCACTGCTACATGGTGATTCAGGATGTTGTAATGATTTTTGAATCAATATGAAGAATCTTCATATTCATTCATTGGGGAGATAAGAACAGGCATACAGTTATTTTTTTCCTGAAACAGTTTTATGATTATCACTGCGCACTATTTACCAGTATTGTCATATAAAATAAAATATACTGTGAGAGGATATAAAATATTATAATGATAATAATAAACTTTATTTATTATATTTTTAATTTACAAAGTGCTTTACAGAAAGAAAAAGGAGTTTTAAAAAATGGAAAAAAAACTAAACAAAACATTGTAACACAACAACATATCAAACATTCATAAAAGCTTTCTCTTTACACATTGTTTTAAGAGTTTTAAAAGACACTAACAATGTTGCTTGTCTAGTCTAAATATGTGGACAGCAAAGGCCCAGTCATCTTTAGTCAGCAGCCGAGACCTATTAGAGCTGTTAATTAATTATTTTTCCATTCTTGATTAATTTTAAAATAATTATCTCGCTCATTGAATAAATTCGCTGGTTAAGAACCTGTCATAAAAACGTGTAATTTCCTGAATTCTTGAATCTCAAAGTGACATTTTAAAATATCTTTTCTGTCTGAGCCACAGTCCAGATCTCACGCATATCATATAAGATTATAAATATGAAATATCAGACAAAAACGCATCAAATCCTCACATTTAGTTTGTGATCAATCAGGTAATCTAAGGTCACAAGTGACAATTATTTTGATCATTGATTTATTCTGCAGATTATTTTCCAAATGTTTTAATGAGTTGCTTCTGTAACAGAAGCAACAGAAGCAACCCATCAAAACAGAACTTCCGTACTTCTGTAGCAGAAGCAACCGAAAATAGTGAAATGCATCTGTCAAAAGTGAAGATGTCAGATGTCATAGACAGTTTATTACTATTTAAGATAAAAAGCTAAAACAACTAATCGTTTCAACTGATGAAATTACTTAAACTTGAGAGTTTATGATGTGCAAGTCAAGAGAGGAAGTTGACTGGGATTGTGAAACCGTTAAATAAGCAATATTTCCTTATAGTCTCCCATCTTCTTACCAGTTCTGTCACGCTTTTCTTGTTTCTTAATGTAAATTATCCAAAATATCACAAAACAAAGATTAAATTGAAGCATGAAAATATTAAATATCACCTTGTGCAGCAGAAATGTGCAATTTTTTCTGTCAAACATCATACAACCCCTCAGATAGAGCCCAGTATCCTGTGATAACATGCCCACCACCACACCAGTCTGGCTGTGAGTCCACTGTAGCCCCTCCATCACTCTCCCTCTCTTTGTCACCTTGGCTGCCTGATAATTGCCTTGCAAAAGCAATATACCCTCTCCCCCTCCTTCTCCACCACCTCCTCCTCAGCCCCGTTTAGCACAGACTCCATCACACAGAGTGCTTACAGGACAATAAAAGACCCATCACTCAGGAAAGGTCGTTGACCCCACCTCCTCCAGACACACACGTGACTACAGCACATGGGCAGCTATTTAAACAACAGTGTAACACAGACACACACGGCAAATGACATCGGCCTCATTGTGGTGAAGGAGACCAAGTAACAAAGGCACTGCTGGGCACGTAAACCAACCAAGCAAGGACATGGTCTGTGCACGTGCCCCCGCTCTCTGTGTCTGTCTGCCTCCCTCTCCGTGAATGCACAGGCGCCATTCATCTGTGTCTTGTTTATAGCCATCATTGGCGTGTAAAGGCAGTCATTTACCTTGTATCCCCCGCTCTCGTCCCACAAGGTCCCGCGGACAAGTGTGTGATTGAGGGGAACGACTGCACGTTTGTCAGCGACTTCAGCAAGATCCAGCTCTACGGCAACACTGAAAGGCTAGGTGAGCACAAGAGTGTGGAGTCAGGGCTGCGGTGCTACAATTCAGTTTGACTGATGACAACATTTCTGTTAACAAGCCCTTCATGCTAATGTAACTTTTCTGTCCTTGTTTCAGAGGACCTGCTGTACAAGTTCTTTGATTTCTACGGCTCTTTTCAATTCGACAGGAAGTCTATAGATATCAGAACGGTATGAATGATTCATGATTCATTTGCATATAATCACGTAGAACCACAACATTTGACATGTTGGCAGTCATGCTGACAATTATCTTCTGATTGATACCACAGCTCCAAAGAGAGGCCTGAGAGAGGAGAAGTAAAACTACACTGTGATGGTTTTTGGTTCTTAAAAACCATTAATATATCTTCTTATGTATATCAACACTTCAGATAAAACACAGCAGAAGCATAAAAAATGGGACCTTTAAATTAACAAATTTAAGGGATCCTTGTCCAATGTCGTTTTGTATGAAAGATTGTTTCTCCAACACTGATATCTGTATCAGACCCCTCCAATATCTACCAGTATCTACTCACAAAATGTTTCTCCAATCCTTTGGCTGTCCTGCTACTCGTATGTCTTATAACTTCCCTTAAAACATCAAACCCCTACATCAGTGAAAAACGAGAATATAGTTGAAAAGACATTCAAAAAGAGCTCCAGCACTAATGGAAAGACAGTTCAGCCTTCTTTCAACTTTTCCTCCCAGCGTCAGAGCAGAGCTCCAGCAGAGAAATCTGTTGGTAATAAAGGCAGTGGTTGGGTAGATGGTGTCTTCCCACACACACAGATCATTGCTGTCCTCATCATTATGTGATTGATGCCAGCCCCATGGGTCCCGGCGCCCAAGAGCTAAGATCCCAATTAGGCGCTCCATCATGCTAAGCAAAAACAAATGCATATTTGTTCTGTTTAAACCTATATTTATCCTGTTGTTGCTTGCGCCTCCGTCATACTTCTTGAGGCAGCGAAAGAGCATCCACAGTTGATCTTTGAGTCTTTATGCCTCGGCATGATGTTTTACAGGTTGTCTGTCCCATCCTGGTGAATGTGATATCTCAGAAACATCTTGAGAAAATTTCTGGCTTTGGCTTTATTATGAGACAGGACAGTGTACAGGAAATGGGACAGAGAAAGGGAATGATATGCAGAGTCCTGCTGATTGGGAACCGAAGCGGGGACTCGGCTGATCAGAGCATTATGTGCTCCAACCATTAGGTCGCCCTGATTTCTTCAAATTTGACAAATATTTTCAGGGATGAACTTGGGGATATTTTTAATGGCCAAAAGTCAAGGTCATTGTGATGTGTTAAGCAGCATCTCAAGAATTCATATGCTAATTATGACACAATTTAATTCAAATGTGTAACAGGATGAAATGATGATCAAAAACTGGTCAAAGGTCAACATCACTGTGACACCATACTCTGCAAAAAAAAAAAAACATTCTTCAAATGCTGTACTTCAGGAAGGAGAGATCGTCACCATATTTCCTCAAATTTGATTGGTTGGCAAAGGCAAACAACGGTGAGGTGATAATTCTAGTTATAAATAAAATGTAGAGAAGAAATTCTGTTTTCAAGTTTTATATCTCGTGTGCTATATCTCAAATCTTTCTGAGTGAGTATTCTGGGCTAATATTTCTTCTCTAGTTGTACAGGATAGTTAATTACCCCACCTCTTAAAATTTGTAACATTGAATAATATCCTACTTATCACCTATTACTTTCCCCTGTACTAATTTATTTGATAAAGTAGGTTTTCATGCTTTGGTGGCTCAGTATGTGAGTTGCTGGGACTTGGATTTAAATGAATTTATGCAGCTAGAAAAGAGAAACCCTGCAGCGTAATATATGAGACTAATATCAAGTTTGACACAGCGGAGGAAGTCTGCAGGTAGACTGCGGCCGTGACCCATGCCTATAGGCGTTCACTGGTGAAGCAACAGCCATAAATCTGCTTTACTGTGCTACAGTTCTCCATTTCGCCCCACTCCTCTGACTAATGGCTTTATGTTGCCATCCTCTGTCCCCCCACAGCTCCGTCGCTTTATCCCTTCAGCTCTATTACTGTCAGGCTCTAGGCACGATACGACATGCAAAGCACCATGCAAGTTCTTGACTTTTCTTTGACCCACATATTGATGGTTCATTTGACAGCTGCAACTGCAAAACAAAAGTATAGACCACATCTCCTGCAACATGTTTGTATGTGTATAGTTCGTTCTTAGGGTATTTTTTTTGCCTCTTTCAAATTCTTCTCCTTTTTCATGACTCTAGTCTAAATGTTTTCCAGAGCCATGTCCATGTCTCTCCCTCTGCCATCTGCTAGCCTGTGGAGAGGATGCCCCAGATACAGCAGAGCTAAAGCTACAGGAAGAGCTAAAACCATGACCAATAAGATAGATGGACCATAACGCACAGTACATACAGGCCTGCACTTATAGCTACTGCTGCTTACAAATGTGTCTAACTACCAGCATTGTTCCTTTCCCCTCACCACTCCAGGGAAGAGAACAGACCAAGCCGGACACGGCCCACCTACATATACAGAACCCTTTTGAAACTGCTCTGAACATCAGCAAGAACGTCAACAACACCCAACTAAACCACTTTGTGAGTCTGTGTCAGGAGAGCGTCTGGATACTCCAGAGTGGATCCAACACACCCACAAGTACCAAGAAGACTCCCGCACCTTGGGGACTGGCCAGGCTCTTCCTCCCCTTAAAGGCTACAGGGAGCAGAGGTCTTAAGAAAAGTAAACCGCAAGCCACAATGAGGATTAAGAGCTTGTTAGAATCCCTGAAAACTCTTTGAAACTCCAATGCACTGATGTTCCTGTCTGATGTCTCATGCAGGAGGGGAGGTAAGAGCAGGAGCATCCTCTGCAGAGGTCACATCCGCTGGACTGTAGTTCCCAACATGAACACTGGAGGGTGTAATGGAGGCAGCATGTGCATATGTTTGGGACCTGAAATAAGGGAGTGGCTACTGTTTATTTTACTGTAGACTTACCTTCCCTGTTGTAATTAAAGACATACTGTGGAAACTGAGTCCACATCCTCATGCAGGAAGTGATAGATTCACATGTCCATTTACTCAAAAGACTGTTTACGCTTCAAACACAATCATGATAGGTATTTGTTTTGCATTTTGTAAATGTTACAAGATGGAACAAAATATCTTGTATTTCAAACTGAAAACACTGATTGGTTATTGTGGAGCCTCAAAACTGAAAAACACACTAAAAGGATATCAAATGCACCAAAAACATATTGGCTCCATCAGTAAAGTTTGTGAAATAGTTTATAAGTTATGGGTTTTAGAAAAATAAAACATAATACTTTTTCTTATTCTCCAATTAGTTAGTAAAAAATTAAATTATTTTTATTGTTCTCTTTTGAGCTCCAACACATTTATAAATGAAATTAAGGCTTTATTTGACTTGTGTATTTATCTGTCAGTCTCTCTTTTGCTAACAACATACTAGACCAATTAGTCTAGTTAGGTTATCCTAATCACCGAACTCCAGCCTTTTCAGCTTAGGTTATGTAATTAAAGCTGACTGTCACAATTAATCTACACCAGAGCAAGAAAATCTCCCATACCACATGTTGCTGTTGTGTCTACATCGAGTCTTGTGACAGTGTGTAAAGCATTTTAGCTGACAAGCATCTGTGTCAATAAACAGACACCATCCATCTATCATCACATCATCTTCTGTTACCTGCTGCTACAGTTCCTGGAGGTTTTAAGTGAAGTCAATCCATTTGTGGTAACTGAGTCATTTTCTGTTACAATCAGCGAGTGTCAATTTCTGAGTCGCATGACCTGTTCTGAAAAACATTTTGTCATTGTTAGCCTGCCAGCTAAAATACTTTACCTACAGTCCCAAGAGTTGATCCAAAGATGAGTAACTTTACTTCTGGTGCAGATTAATGACAAAGTTAGCCTCAGCTTGCTAGCTATGGCTGAAATGACTGGTGTTCAGGGTTTATAGGTAAGCTAACAAGTAACTAAGTCCTGGGCCAGTTAGTACTGAATACAGTAGTATTACATTAGTGCAGTATATATGAATAATAAATCTAAACATTGGCTGATGCAGTTCTCCATATATCTGTAAGCCTGCTGACCAGTCATCTCAAAAATGAATGATTTTAAAGAAAACATACACAAACTGAAATGAGCTAGAAAGATTGAAGAATAACATCTTATATTTATTAACTGAAAGCATCTTTTAACAAAACCAAATGGAGGTGTATGGAAAAGATTTTTTTATGCTCCATTTAAGTAATTTAATTAACCACTATGCTATTTAACTATTATTGATTTGATTGTATTCGACTCTATTGTGCCTTGTGCAGCAGCCTTATTTTATCACTTTCAGGGCTCTGGTTTATCACATTTTAGGCAAATGATGATTTAAATAGGGACAAAGGAAACTGAAATAACCATTTCCTCAAACGTTACATCTGAAATGAAATTTTTTTTTTAGCAGCAAATGATCTAAAACGGTGACACAACAGTGCTCGCATGTGTCATTTATATTGCAGTAGACGCCACCTCGGCTTGGTCGCCCAGTTGGTTGGATCCAAAGTCAGCCTGCTCTGTGGTGAGGTCTGGAGAATGGATTGACCTCTGTGAAAACCTACTGTGTGATGTTGAATATGTGAAAGGAGACGTAGCGCTTCAACTTTTACACAGAGCAAAGTCCTTTAATTCAGTTTCCACTGCAACAATCACGCACCCCCCCCCCCATGTGGTCCAAGCCCATGTTGCTAAGAAAGGTCATTCACAACCTAATTCTTTTTTTCAAGGTTACATAATCTGAGCGTATGTATGTGGGATTGAGGGAGGTGAAAAGACCTAAATGTGAATGTGTTATCTCTGAATGTGCCTGATTGTTTGTAAATATGTGTGTCTAAGGCCCATGGGACAGTGTTTGAGGAGCAGGGAGTGTGCAGCCCACAGCTGTTTTTCTGCTTATTGCTGTGGGAGGTCGGGGGGGTGGGGGGTGGATAGACTTTTAACTACCTCCCCTCCCCTTCTACCACCAGTCCACCCTTTGCCACAGGGGTACGGTACAGATGGGAGTTAAGGAGTGAGACAGAGGAGAGCCCGTCACCCCCCGACCCCCACCCCTCTGGCTTTGAACTTCACTCGCCGTCCCTGCCTCTGCTCTTCTAGCTCGCCTTTCTCTTTCAAATTCAACGTGCCCATGAGACGGTACCTCTCTCTATCTCAGCCATCTTTTCCCTCTCCTCTCTGAGTGGCAGAGTTCTTTGAGGTTTTGCGGATCTTGTTTATTTCCATGACTGACTTTCTGACTGATGGATCTGCTCTGGTGGAGCGACAAAGCGGTTATGAAACGAGGTGGTTAGAGAGGCAGTGGGAGGGGAAATCAACACCTCAGGGGAATTTGATGAAATGGGACTGCTGCGTGTTGTTGGGTTCATTTGAAGGAGCTAAATGTCAGCACTGTGGATCTTCTGATGTGTTTTTGGTGATTTTGAATGTGCTGCACTTTTTTTTTTAATTTATAGACAGTTTATGAGGAAGTTACAAGGATAGATTGAAACTGTGCCACTGCCACCTCTTAGAAAGTTAGTAGAGGTCAGTGTCAAGGTTAATTATATATATATATATATATATATATATATATATATATATATATATATATATATATATATATATATATAAATAAAGGGACCAAGGTTATGTTTGGCGAGCCTGCCCAGCAGTGACCTTCCTCTGGGGTGTTTGTAGGCAGTGCACTGTGGTCTCTGATTTATTAGGAAAACTGAGGAAAAGTCCAAGATGGATTGGCCCTCTCCCAGGAAGTCCAGAGGTTCAGTGGGGCGATGGCCAGAGTTTATGTTGCTGCCTTTTTCTTGGCTCCTAATGCGCCTTCAGAGCCTGAAAGAATGTAAAAAGGTGGCCTGAGGGTTTGAAAAATATGGGAGGGATTTGAGGAGAAATAGTGGTGGGGAAGGGGGAGTGCAAGAAATGAGAAGGCTCCTGGCATGTATGTGAGGTTGAATGGCCCCTAAAATGTCCAAACCTTTAGCAGCCTCTTTCACACTAGCTTCAGAGGAAAAGGGTTTTGCTGCTGGACAACATGGTGTTTGATGTGGAGGCCTTATCAGCTAGAACACTTTCACACGTTTTATCAAGCGCTCTGATCAACACGCCACTCCTTCCACTTACCTCCACCGGCTCCATAAAGACCGTGAGCCATGTGGAGAAAGTAACGCACTTCCCCTCGCAGTTCCATGAATTGTCCCCACAACATTGTGAGAAGTCATTACGCTGGTTTTCATGGTTGAGGGACAAGAGTCCTGGCGGGCCCCTTGGGGATGCAACCTCCCCATGCTCCCATGTTTCCTACTTATCAACACCACAATTTGGCCTTGCAGGATGTGGTGAGAGGGAGCAGGGAGTGCTGGAATGCACTTGCTGTACATTGGGGCCCCTGAGGTTATCGCTATGTGTATCTCTGCAGAGTTTCTACTGTGACTGCAGAGGTGTGATCTGGCTGAGAAATGTGATTAGTGAAAGCTACAATCAAGTGGTCCCACATCCCTTCACAAAGAAAACATGAGGTAAACTGGCGATCAACTGGCAAATCTACACTATGTGTTTATGGTGTATGGGAAGGCCTGGTACTTACTGTACCCACCAACAGCACCATTGTTTCAGTGGAGCATGCATGGCTGCCTAATTGGAGCCTGGCACAGCGTTCCTAGTGACTGAAGCCTCGGTGTCAGCAGCTGCTCTTTCTCTCTCTGGACCACAGAACGGACACGTCCATTCAGCCCTGGCCAGATCAGGCCCCTGTTGAGACAGTGGCTGCATGCTGTGATGGAAGGTGAACTGTCACATGGGCGCACAGCACACACAAGCACACGTGACCATTGTACCACTGCGATCAGAACTTGGGTGGGTATCCATAGAAACAGCACCACGGCGCTCCACCACGCTCTCCCGGGTACCTTTACTCCGTGACTGGAGTATGCATGTGTGATGCCACATATATGCATGTGACACTTGGAGTCCCCAGAGCTCTGAGTGCTGCAAATATCCCACCAATGTGCGTTTTGTAGATATTTCAAAGCTGCCATTGTGTCATGAAACTGATTTGATGCACAGTATTTGAATATAGGAACTGAGTTATTAATGGCTATGCTATGCTATGTTACAGGTCTTTAATTTAATTTAAAGAACAAAGTACTTACTATGGGGGAAATGGACTATTATAATAGAATATAACACAAAACATAAACTATATCATTGATGTTCAACTGTGTACTGGCCTATAGACACATGACCTATTTCTTCATTGCAGCTGGTCTGCTGTCTGCTGACTAGAATATCTGCTATGCTAACATGAAAGTAATGGAAAGCAGCTCCCACGCACGGTTGACACATGGGATAAATATAATGAATAGCATCACTTTGATACAGAAACGTTAAGGTTTTTTTCTGTTGCTGTATCAAAATGAAGCTATTCACTGACCTACAGTAATGTGTGTGTGCATGAAAGTGTGTGGAACTCATTTTATCACATTGGGCCACTATTGGAAAATGAAGACAGCTTTTACCTTGAAAACTTCCAAATTAAGTGTCAACTTACATACAGTTTATATATATATATATATATATACACACACACACACACACACAGCAAATCCAAAATTAAACATTGTTCTTACCAGGGAGCTACAAAGGAAATAACTGGAAATTTGAAAGAGATCATGGAACTGTAAAATCAAGCTTAAGACTTTTTCATTTATTAGCCCTACTGCTGCTTATTAAAGGGTTGCTGGAGCCATTCCCAGCTGACATTGTGCGAGGGCGCGGGACACACAGGACAGGTCACCAGTCTGTCACAGAGCTGACATATAGAGAAACCCAATCATTCGCATTCACACCTACGGGCACTTCAGAATCGCCAATTAACCCGATGTGCATTTCTTTGGACTGTGGGAGGAAGCTAGAGAGAAGCCACGCAGATCAGATCAGTGACAGTGCTAATCAATGCACCATAGCATCCATATTCTTGTTTCATGTTGAAATCTTCAACACCAGTTGGTGCTGAAACTTAATGAAATTCACTACACTGTGACTTAGGGCAGAGATTAGTAGGAAGAAGCACCAGGGCAAACAAAATCTGAATTTATGAGTATAAAAATGTTTTTAGAGGCAGGCAATAGTTTTCTCATAACACTGACTTTTATCTCGTAAAATTATGACTTTATTCTCACTAAGATTTTATATTTAAAGCATAAAATTTTGTGTCTTAGAGTTTAATCGTGTTTAGTATTGAGACCATTTGAAAAAATTTTTTTTGAATTTTAACAATTCCTTTTTTTTTTTTTTTTTTTTTTAATTGAATAAATGTTCAAATCAAAAATATCAAAACTAACTGATGAGACATTCCTATGTGTATTAATGTATCCCTCAGTCAAAGCCAGCAGAGCTAAGTGTGTAGAATATGGAGCATCAGGCCTGCGTCCAGATTGGGCCGTTTGCAGGCGGCCCCTAAAGGAGGATATAGACCAAGCTATTCCTGGGAGAGGGGGTTGAGGAGAGAGCGTTGGGGCTGAAGAGATAATGTTGGTCCTGTACTGGGGGGTTGATCACTAACATCCCTCTCTCCCTTCTAGTCCCCATGAGCCAGATTTCTCCTCCCTTTTCTATAAGAGCTTAATCTACAGTCTGCACCGCAGCTAGCGAGGGCCTTATCAGCTGTGTGAAAGCCTGCATGTCAGTTCCGGCCTTGGCTCCCTTCACTGGACAGGCCGAGCTGAGAAGATACACACTCTAATGGACACAGAGAGCAGAGCCTGTGCAGAGCCACAAGGCTAGTTCAAGTTCACGCTCTGCTCTAAAAAGGACAATAGCGTTTTAAGATGAATCAAAAATAATAGAAGCGCAACCAACTTTGGATGGCTGATCAGTTTACAGCTCTGGTGATGTTTTTGAGTTGTGATCATTTACAGCAAAGCATTGCCTTCTATAGTGACCAACTGTGAGCAACAAAGAGCTTTTTGCTCTTTAGATTGTTTCATTTTAGTATTTTTTAGATATCAGAGAAATCTGAAAATATACAGATTGTGTAGGAAAAATATTTTTTACTTTGCTAAAGCAGGATGGCTTTAAGGATAGTCAGGTCAGTCTGCCAGTCGGTCCATCGCTTTGCCCTGAGAGCTTAACTCAACTGAAGAAAATGCATGCAAACAGCAAAAACATAACTTCTGAACACATCTCATGTTGTGTGTTTTTTGCAGTGTGTTTGTCTATTTGGATGTGTGGTAAGTATTAGCACATGCCTGTTCTTGGTTGTGTTGTGTGTATTTGCAGCAGCAAATCAGTTGATTGAACATGTTTTTGCTTCCGTTTTGTCTTTTTGCATGTGTTGTAGTAAGTTGCAGTTTATTGAGCTCTCAGGGCCACCGTAGATACCTCAACGATGAACAAGTTGCCATGAAATCTAGTAACTTTGATGATCCCGTAACTTTTCATTTAGCAGCACTAGTAGTTTGAAATTTGTCCAATATTTGGTTCATGATTAAATGCTTGCAAAGCCAATGCTCTTCAGACTCTTGTGTCTAGTGCTAACTAGCAATTTCTAATATGCTAACAAGCTAAACTGCAGTGGTGGAAATTGTGAACATTTGCTAAAGACTTGCTAAACACCAGCATGTTAGAATTATCATTGTGAGCATGTTAGTATGTGGACAAAGCCAGTGTTGTAGCACTGAGGTTCAGGACTTAAACTCAAGTCTGACTCAATTCCTGATTTTTGAGAATCGTGGCTCAACTTGGACTTGAGCACTAATGACTCAGACTAGGAAGAGGACCTTTTAGTGCATGCATTTTTAGAACAAACAAATGCATTGTTTGGCTATTGTGTCACACGGTGATTAAACTGTGTGTGACCTGAGTCATTTATGTTTAATGTAGATCATTTTATTTGTGCCAGCACACTATAGTTTTAGTCTGGTTTCTTCCTGTTGTTTATTGTGTAATTTTGTGACTTCTTGGTCACCTGAACTCTTTCAAAATGATCATACTTCACCAATAAATGAAGCACATCATTCTTTGCAATGTAACATTTTTGAGGGAAATAAGGTTGTACTATTGCATAGCTATTGCTATATGACATTTATGTAGTGTGACATCTCACATTAGCATCCTATCAAAGTTCACAAACCCTGAACTGTGTTGCAGCACAAAAACAATGCATGTGCATATGTCAAAATGGGCAGCATAAACCTCTATCTTCTTTTCAGGCCAGACTCTTTAGGTTCCTTTGGCTTCCATCCATTCAGGCGTAATGGCATTCATTCCAGGAAATCATAAAGATACAATTCAGAGACTCTGTTTTTATAATCAGAAACTAGGCGCTCCTCTTTTTTCTATTATTTTTCCAATCAAAGACACAGTGTTTCATTCCCCCTTAGCGTAAAAGATTGTTTTTCTTCAGCGCTATTGCTCCTACCATATAGACTGCAACCTCCACGTGTTTCACTTTTACAGAAAACATTTTCCCCGCTCTACTCCTCCACGCACAATTAATTTCAGATGTCACTTGTAGGTGGCTGGTGAATTCCTGAAATACTGGAGTGTTTTTTTTTTTTTTTTTCTCCACGCCTCACTGTATTCCAGTAAGTACAAATTGGAGATCTGTGCATAAGAAAGAGCAACGGAAATTAAATGAGACAGACTGAAAACAAGCGTTGTGCTGCCAATGCCCAACAGAGAAAGACTTGTTCAAACTCACCATCCAACTGCTCTGAAGAGCTATGACTAGAACAGGATGTTAGAGGAAGGATAACCATCTAAATGCCACACTCAATATGATTAAAGTGCACAATTGACTCCACATTTGACATTGTTTTGGTTGTAGCTACAGCCACTGAGATACAGAAGTCAAATGTCCATTTAGCCCCATACAGGTGGTTAAAATGATCAGGATGAATTGGTAAACGGACATATAGTTAGGATGTAAAGTCTTGTGAGACCTCGTTAGAAAAAACAGTTATCAACAAACAAAATGTGTTCATCAGCTTCCCATTCACTATTTGTTAATGAGTTATGATGTGATAAAGCATTTTAGTTTAATTAACCTAAATATGTGACATAAAAGTAACCAAACCGAATTGTTAACTCCAGAATTCAAGAGAGCTATAATCGATGTTAGTTATATTATGTTAACTTTTCGCAATTAAAATGTCTTGACCTATGTTATATGTTGTTGAGTCTGTTTCTTTTGGTCACCTGTCAGTGACATCATATACTATGTGTATGTGACAGTGTAGTGGTTTCCTGCCAGATGCTCAAAATTTTCAGGATATACTTTTGGACATTGGTCCTTTTCAAAGATATATTTAAAGCAGATGTAGGTTTTTAGTCATCAGATGTCTGGATCTTCAGTTTGCAGAGAAACAAGCTGAGTAAATATTGGAGAGCTCAGCCCCTGACCGCTCTGAGACCTGTGTCCACTGGACAGTGTCAGTGAATTGATCAGTGATTTTTAAAGTGAAACTTCTTCATTTTATGTTTTTCTGATGGGTTTAATCTCCTGCTGTGTTTGTTATGAAGAGAAGGAGACGTCTGGATAAATCAGCTTCAAGTAAAAACCTCCTGAGCCAGTGACACTGAAGGAATCGAACCAGGAGAAACTGATGGCAATGGTGGTGAAGACATCATGACATGATCACAACTGGGGTTTTTCATGCTGTCAGCCAATGCTGTCTGCTGTGAGAGGTCCCACAGCGGTGAGACATCCTTTAGCAGCAGAAGCTACATGCTGTACATTTAAACAAGTTACCTTTTTAGCACAATGATCTTTATGTGCTAACAAACTCAACCGTAGACAGCTATGTGAAAATGTAGTAAATCTCTCCCATGGTGCATCTTAAACTCAATTTGTCAAGCCAAGCTTAATTTTTATCTAATCTAACTATTAGCTACAAGTCAGCACAAAGCAAGCACTTCATAATGACTCAATGATCCCCTGAAATGTTCATGTTTTCCTTTATGGAGGGACAACATTTTGTAATGTTTACATATGTTGAGATAACTTGACATTAGACCATTTTGTCAGTCTAAATCAGCTTTAGTCAAGGCTACTGTGGCTAGCTCCAACTAGCTTTACTGGATGTGGCTCTAGCTTGACCTCTGTAGTTGACTGATGGCTGTTAGCTGTCTATTCTTGTAACTGCACATTTAACATGCCGACTTCTTAAAATTTTATATCTCTGTGGCATTGAAAATGTGATATGGCAATACACAGGTACACAAGTCAGATTCTGGTCCTCATTAATGTTTGATCAAATTACTACTCTTGTCTTTGTAAATCAGAATGAATCAGTGTCCCTGGAAGGTGGAGATACTACAAGGGAAAGACGGAAACAAGCACTTAGGTTGGTGGGCTCAGTTCAGGACAATATGGATGTGAGGGTGGAAGCCACAAAGGCAGCTCTGTGTTTCAGCTGGCGCTCCATGTGGCTCTGCTGGCAGGGACACATAGATCAGTATTGTGTCTGTGGATAGTCGATGGGACCCAGTGTTCAGCCACACCCCCGCAGTGTCAGAGGAACTCACCCAGATGTGTCGAGTGTGCATCAGGAGAGAGGAATCAGATTATGGCTCAAAGAAAATACAAAACTACGTCAATAGTAGTGTCTCCCTGTCATCACAGCGTCGCTACGAGTGTGTGTTGTCAGAGAGAACAAGGCCTACATCTCATATTTATCTCTGCTACTAAAATTGGGAGTGCAGATGTGATATCACCTCTTGCACTCTGACATAAAAAATCCACACTGAGAGGCTGGATAAATATAGCCCCTGAAGTAACTGTGGAGGTATCCAGTCTAAGAATCAACCCAAATTCCTAAAACATCTGAAAATACCTCCAGAGCCTGCTTCTGTAAGACATCACAACTCCGTGCCTCAAACAGCTGCTGATGCCTGCCATCGGCACAACAGGATTAAGGTTAGCTGCAGGAATTGATAGAAAGGGAACAAACATAAACTCAACCTCAGGAGTATTATCCTCTTTTTGCGGCACATTTCTATTCATCTCTATTCATCATTCTCCACCTCTGATTTTTTTCCCCCTCAAGATCAGTGAGAATAGTGAAAAATGCAGAGATGAAATGCAGATTACCTCCTCCCTCATTCCCGCCACCACCGCCACCTCCAACTCCCACCTTCCTTGTTGGCTCCAATTAAACTGCCCCTGGTTTCTCTTGCGTAATAAAACCCCCTATTGGCTTCCTGTGCAGGTTCATAGTGTGGTTAATGAAGCCGCTATCAGCTCACAGACCGGGACAAGGTCTTATTAGAGCCAGTGGAATGTGGCGAGGCCCACCGGATCAGAGACTCCCAGCTCATTAGAGAGCATCTGCAGCGGCCCACTGACATGGGAGACGGACTGGCTGATTGGGTGAAAGACTGGCTGACCAGACTGATTGACCTGTACTTTAAAAAAAAAATGTATCCACTTTCTCTCTGTGCTTTGTTTATTTTGGCTTCTCTTGGTGGTTTCTAGCCAGGGATGGGCCATAATAATCACCTTTACTGTGTCTGACAGTCAAAAGACACACAACAGGGCACATTTACATTACAAAAGTCCCTTTGTGAGGAATGTTTATGTGACTTTAAGATTGTTCTGGTACAGAATGCCTATATTACAATAGTCTTTGAACTAGACTTTTATTACTATGTGCAAAACAAGAGAGAGTCTTTGGATTAGACCCTGTTGTGGTGTCATCATCAGTGACACTCGGCAAAGAATGGGAAACTCCTCAGTTCAGACAGTGGAGTTGGTGCTGAAGATGGGAGGAGGAGAATACTCGAGAACTTAATGTGATGAAGACTCTGATGGATTTGAACTGGCACTAAATAGGCTTGGAGGTGCCGGGTGTATGAGTGTGAAATGCAAAGTACAAAACAAAGGACAATCAGTCATCAGGCCAGGGAGAAGACAGAGGGAGGAGGTCTGCTTCATTATAGCCACCTGAGCCCAGTCTGCCCAGGTGTGTTCACAGTTCACAGCTCCACCCATACATTTCCTCAAACAGAGGCAGCTAAAATTCAAAGACAAGATAGGGCTACCCCTGAGTCCATCAATGTGTTCATTTGCAGTTGTGTGTTCGCACTGCTAAATGCTCTATTGTGTTTGCCATATTGTCCCTACCAGCAGAGTTTTGGGGCTTTTTTTTTGCTGAGGATTTCTGCCCGCTGCGTCTGGAAATGATGCCAACAAGAGCAGCAAGAATTAACCCTAAGAGCAATGTTGTAAAACCAAAACAATGAGCTGAACAACTTTGCTAAAATACTCCACGGAGCTGGGGGGAAAGTGCAGAGTTAGGTGATAATTCTCTGTGGGTTCCTCACTGTAAAGAACTCCTTTCGTAGTACACATAATCCATTAATAATAAAAAAATGATTACTGTATCTGAGAGGAAAAGCTGAACTACATCATATCTTTTTTCCTGGAAGGTACAGTAAATCCCTCATGATCCCAGAAGGTCATTTAACAGAACTTATTGCTATTTGGAAGGTTTCCAGAATCCTTAAGGCTCCTCTAAACATTTAGTAGAAAAGACAAATAGTCCATTGGCCTCATGAAAAAATAAGATATTTAACCCATTTCACAAGTTACCACAGTAATTACTAATCTGAATGGAGATGATAGCTGGGAATGACATATTTCCTGACGTTATTGTGGATAAAAATTTAAAACAAAACAAAGCAACATTATTACACTAATACAAATAATACAGTGATAATAATGTTGGTTTAATATTACCACCTTCTTTAAGGTGGGAAATGGATTTTGTGATCGGTTAAAAAAATCTTTAACATTATGCAGCAGATGGAATTTTTTATTAATACAGATGGTTAGAAGAATCTGGGGATTGTAGGAAACCGCTTCAGTACAGCTGTAAGTGTTGTTAAACGACCTTCTGGGCTTTTCAAAAATCAAGGATTGTCAGGGATTTACTGTCCAGAAAAACTGATGCTTAGCTCTGTGACTCGAATATGATAATAATAAACGAGAGGTAAAAACCAGCACACTGTGCTCAACCAGTTAAACGTAAATATCCACAAGATGCAGGATAAATTCACCCTTTTACGTATATATAGGAGGTGAATTTATTTTAAAAAACCGACAAGTGTTGTTTTGTCATCAAAGTCAAAAATATTCCCTTTGTCTATTTGTATTAATACATCCACTGGATGTTTGTTCTGTTTATTCACCCAAACAGCCGACTGTGCAAATCACAGCGCCGTGTGTTTGCTGCAGGTTGAGATCAGTCCAACAACATGACAACTTGTCAACCTTAAAAAATATCACTTTTGCATTTCCATTTCCTTGAATGTCTTTCAACAAATGGGTATGAAAAAGTCATTTGTGAGTTACTGTACATTTGGAGGTGGATAGAGAGCCAATGAAATAGTAAATGCAGTCATATATTTCCAGTGCATGGGGAGTGAGAGTCATGTCAGTGGCTCCAAGCATGTCTTTTGGCGGGATGTTCTGCAGCACTTACTGCCAGTGGAGACGTTGCTATCTGCTTTTGTGATGGATTATGAACTGTTGAATGTTTATAACAGATTTTTGGGGGGATGAATTATTCCTTTAACTACCTGAGCTGAGTAATTCTGCACCTCCAATAATCAGCATTTCAAAGAGCTAGTGCCGGCTAGTGCAGGAACATTGCGCTTTACAGATTATGCCTCTGCAATGAATCACTCAGTGAATCACTCAGTGTTTTATGCGCTGTAGACCCTTAAATATGGTAGTACTATCGCTCTAATTTTATATTTTGGTCCACGTGCTGCTGTGTTTAATGGTAGCAATCAATCTTGTGCATTATTTGGCCTTGCGTGCTCCCCCTCGAGCAAAGTCAAGAGGTCAGATTGAGAAAGGTTATGAGGGTCAAGCTCCCTGGGACTTTCACATCAGGCAAGCCTATTAACCAGCCTATTATTTCTCATTGGCTTTATGTTTAGGGATGTCTAATACTTCCTGGCCCGGTAGTCCTTTAGATGAGGCGGCATCCTGTCGTCTGATCGTCCAAAGGGACTTCTGAAATAGCAGCGTCATTGTCTGGAATTTTGGAGGAGGCTGATGTTGGCGATCTGTATTTCTGCTGCTGACAGGGTGGAGTCCATTATAGGTCCTCTCTAAACAGCAATTGACAAGGAGAGGCTGGAAAAAAGGAGTAAGAAGAAAAGAAGACGATTAGTAAGAGGGGGGGGTCGGAGCCTGACTGGGGGCCCGGGAGAGACGGGCTTTTCCTCTAAAGGGATTCATTATGGTAACATGATAGCCCTGTCTGGGATAATGGAGCAGAGAGGAAAGGAAGAGGCCGTGCGGGCGAATGGCTGAGACCAGCGTGATGTTGATGCTTTTTTCCTGGACAGAGGCCGTTCTCCGCAAGAATCCAGCCTCAAATACTCTGTAACAAGAGCTGCGTTGTGGTTCGCAGAAAGCCCCAAAAGATGTTGTGTCAGGGATGGAGGGTTCGTACGACTTCAGCTGATGTGGAGGCAGATAGGAGTCCTTGGTGAGTGGTTAGTCTCTGGATGTTGGAGCAGGCTGAAAGCGCAACTAGCTGCACCAGGAAAAAACTTTTGATTATTTTGGGGGCAATGAACACCCAAAATAGATTATTTTTCTTATCAGGTTTCATTATCCTTCCACAGGCATGAATGTGGAAAAAAAAAAGGCAACTCCAAGAAGCTAAGAATGTGGACAAAGAGCCATATTTTCATTTGGGCTCATTTTCTCAAACATAATGTACGAGCTGAGTGCAGGGCGTGCCTTCCTCTCCTGTGTTTAGGTAGCAGGCGTGGGGGTAAAGAGACATGGGCCAGAAGCCTCCATGCTCCAACAGCAGGTTTCAATTCTCCCACCAGTGAGGCAGGTTAACTTATGCAGACACCAATATGTGAATTTGGCCAGGTTTATTTTCTTTTGATTAAATAGGCATTTGGGGCATGTGCAGCCGGGCTTCAGCCTCTATAATGCCTTTATTCTCCAGGAACTTGCAGGGGGAGGGCAGGCGGAGGAGGGTCAACATGACAGAGGAGTAGGATAGAGAGAGTAGAAGAAGTGATGGTGGTGGACTGTTTGTTTCTGACATCTTCACCTTCTTCTCCATCACCTTTCTCTCTACAAAGTCGGAGCTCTGGCACGAAATTCCACACATGCCTTTAATTTGGAGTAAGGCAGCTCAGGAGTGACGTTATCTTCCCGCTGTGGAATTTTCCACTCTTGCCTCTGATGTGAGACCAAAAGCAATTAACCAAAAAAGAAAAAAGAAGGGTGTATTATCAGATTGGGAAAAGTAGGGTGATGGCCGTCCGTGAATGAAACTGAATGCAACACTTACAGCTCCTGTTTGTTCAGGCTTGTTAATGCTGAGTGTGAGCGAGAGTGGCAGGATGGAGAGATAACGATGAGGAGGTGAGAGGTGACAGAGGGATAAACAGTGCAGTGTTCTCCTGAGTCTGTGCACTCAAGGGGCCACAAGTATTGAGACTGAATTGAGAAAAGATGGGGGTAAGAATATTTATCTTAACCCGGATGACCCCTGCTCATTATCTCACTTTCCCCTCCTCACTCATTCAGAAACTGCTTGTCCATTACCCCTGACATGATGAGCTGAATGTTAACTGAGTCATGCCTTTTAATAGGCCGCCCAGCCCCGACAAAAAAAAAAGGAAAAAAAACATTTTCTGTATCTCACTAAACAACTCATCTTCCGTCTCACTTGTCATTCTCTGGGGAATCTGCGAGCCATGAGTAACCCAATCACTGGCTGCGTGATGGATCTAACAGACATGTCAGATCCGTGGCTCTGCCTTTGACCGCCTGGCCTGTTTTTGTACTCACATCCTTAGTTTGGTTTCTGCTCCTTTTGTCTAACTGCTGAAGAAAAAGCTGGGTTATAAAAAGAACAGCGACGGGAGGGTCTTTGAAGTCCTCCGCGAGAAATTGTGGAGAGGAGTGGGGAAAGAGTTGGGTCCCATCTACTTGAAATAGTAATTATGCTAACGCTTTGATATTTTGGATACTCGGAGCACGCGTTCAAGCCTCCTATTCTCAGCACTGTAATACAGAGAACAATTTCTCATTCTCCTGAATAATAAGAACATTGATGTTCAGAAAAGATCTTTATTCCAAAGTGACTTCAGAGACATGCACTGCTCTCTCACTTTCCTCTCAAAATCTGAGAGAAAACCTACTTTTCAAGCACTAATTGATACAGGATCTAATGACCAGCCTCTTCTTCTTCTTCTTCTTCTTCTCTCTGTCTCTCTCTCTCTCTCTGTTAGTGGCACTGAGCCAGCTGCACAGCTAAAAAGAGAATTCACTCTGTGCAAATCAGCAGCGTATGAAATTCATTCTACACTCAGGCCCTGCTCCAGTTTCTGTTTGTCTAAGTCATAATCTTAGAAAAGCTCTAAAATATACTGGATCCTCAAAAAGGGCTGGTTGACATATATATCACAAATATGAGTAGGGTGGGGGGGCTCCTCAGGGTGTAGCAACACTTTGGCAGTCAGTTGTCTTCTCCGTCATCTGTAGACGGGAAAACGTATGACTGTGCTGCAATGAGCTATTAGCAGGAAGTGAAGAAAGTACGACTTCAAGTCCTTTGCAGCAATTTCAGTTACATGAAACCCACCCCTGCTGTCTGGCCAACTCCTGCTCTCCACCCTGTGCTGCAAATGAAAACATGGGTGTGTGCCGCAGAAATGGGGAATAAAGGAAGGAAGAAATAGCTGTCTTTTTTCTGAAGTATCCAGAGATTTAAAAAAAAACAAAAAAAAACTCACAGAGCAATGTGATGGCAAGCCTGTGTTTTCATCACGTACGATCATGGAGACAGAGTGGAAGACAGAAAGTGGGAGATGACAGTGAGAAGGGAAATAGAAGACAGTTGAGGACTGAAGAGCGCTCGCAACACAAACAACAGGTAGACAGAGGAGCAGTCAGGAGATAGAACAAAAATAGTCTTTTCAGGAAGTAGAGGTGAGCAGTGGCAAAGCAGTTTTCTCTGGGTCAGCAAGTGGCTCATTGAGAGGCTGTGTCCTCTCCCTGAACTCAGACACACGGAGGTGACACTGCTGCCTGCCTCTCAACAGCCAGTATCAATAACCGCAACAGACGTCACTGCAGGAGGAACTGAGGAGGAAGGAGTGTTGTTTGGGGTGTGGGCTTTCTACTCTGGAAGAGGCTGGGTCAGACTGGTTGACTTGGACACCAAAATCATTAATCTGTCACCACAGGGTGTTTTTATTTGCTCGTCTGTGCATTGACAAGCATTATCCCACATTGTGCGGAAAAAAAACAGTTCACGATTCCCCTCGGGAGATGTGAGCTGCTGTGTAATCTCTCAAGGACACATAGAGGACTGTAACACCTGGTATTGCCAAATGACTGCTACAAAAAACAGCTGGGACTACATAGTATTTAATACAAATGATCAACTACTGTTAGCATTAAAAGTAGCTCTACTGGACCAGTGGGAAAAAGCACACGTCTGTAAAAACAGAAAATATTTTAGTTTGACCTTCGGGCTTGTTATGTAGCATTGTTGTAACAAGTTGCAAGCTTGACATATTATCTGCTAATAAAGTTGACATATTAGCAAAGTATCCACACCATTAGCAATGTTAGCTATCATTTGCAGGTATGTTTCAAGGTACCTGACAAATTAATTCCAACATTCATCCTCCTTTTAGTTCTGTTTTGGTCTCTGCCAACAAAAAGCTGACTCCTCAGCTGCTCCGTGATGTTCACCAGCTGGCCAGTAGCTTTGTCTGTCTGCTGTTTGGTGCTGGGCAGGTACCCTTTCTCTCTGTAAACAGCTTCCTGATGATGATGAGAGGAAACCAAAACTGTGGGCTGAAAGAATCTAAACACCTATGCAGATTTGAGGGGGAGCTGAAGAGTCGACAACAGCTGAACAACAGAGTTTGTTGGAAAGAACATGTCTCATTTTTGATTTGATTCATTGTCAACACACACATTTTTTAAGGGTTAGGGTTAGGGTTAGCTGCTGTGAATTCTGGGCATTTTATTTTTGGTGAAAATCTGTAAAAGAGAAACAATGAGAGTCAAACATCACATCACAAATTTCTCAATACAACTGACAAACTTATTTGTGATGTTATCATTTTATGTTACTTCCCTTATAGCAGTAGATGTGATACAACAAAACTGTTTGCCAAAAGGAGAACTGTCAGTCTTCTCACCTTTAACAATCCAATGTTGGTTCAGACAGTAGAACAAAATGAGAAGCCTTTGGTCAAGCAGATTCAGGAGAAACTGCAGGATTTAGTAAAAGCATGTGGTTTTGGGAGCGAGTGACTTTAACAGTCAAATATCTCTGGGCACTTCTAAAACTAACATACCCCAAATCAGAAATATAGTCTTTAGTCACCCAGGCTCACTGAACCGTACCATTCATCTTGCCATGTGGCGACCAGCCAAAATCTGGCCCGTGACCCGTTTCAAGCCATGGACTTAAGTTGAAGAAGTACTCTGCCGTGAGCGATACTGAGCAGGCCGTCAATGTTGTTGTTGGAGAACAGAGTTACCCAGTGTGAACTTCTCTGGTTCAGTCCAGACTGGGCCTGCTGATCTGCACTCTGGCTGTCTCACCAGACCCTTGCCGCGCTACTCCACTCGCCTGCCTGCTGGGCTTCCTGCGCTGGGGAAAGAGGGTTAGAGAGAGGCGGGTGGCAGGCAGCCAGGAGCTAGGAGCATGTGTGAGCAATCTGTAGAGTCAGACCAGTTGAGGAGGGTGTGTGTGTGTGTTGGAGGCAGGGGCTGCGGTGTGTTTGTAAGGGTGGGGAGGGGTTGCTATACCTGCTCTGTATAATCACGCTTTAATCATACCTTTCCATGTAACTCTCTGCATTTAGCTGCATACATGTAATCTTGCAGTAGACAGTTGGTGATGAGAGGTTCCAGTCCTGAAACCTGAGTCCGATTATTTTTCTCTTATCTGTACTGAGAAAGATCCCTCCCAAAATCTCATTTGATTTCTATGTAGAACACACAAAATAGGTGGATTTCTCTCCAGAGCTCCTGTTTGTTTGTTTTTCCTAATGCGCAGATTAGTGTAAAGTGCACTATTGCACAAGCACGCAAACCAATGACCCCTGATTCCTCGGGGTCCTTCCCCACCACCACCACCATCCTGGAGGCCTGGAGAGCCTCTGAGCACTGACCCATGAAAGTGACCCCCTGGTCCTCTGAGATTAACCCCTGACCTGTACCTTCACTAATATTTGACCTTCAGCCAACCCCCACAGCAACACAACAGAGCCCCATTCAGATGATGTACTCCCCGGCTGCTTGTTGGGCAGACGTCCTGTGCTGTGGACTCACATACAGGCAGACCCAAGCTTGCACTTCAGATTGGTAGCCTGAGAGGCACTTTACAGTTTACTCTAGCGTGCACGAGCCACAGCATTTCAAACATGACTCCACTCTGTTTGTCCCAGAGCAGTTTATTAGTATAATTTTCTCTCCACCCCGGGGACAACAAGCTCCCTTCATTTCATAACTTAGTGGAGCCACAGATCACAGCTGATCCAACTTTCCCTCCAAATAAGGAGCACTGACAGGCTGTGTTGTGGACAGTTCACTCAGAGGAGGGGCTTGTTGGGGACTGGTACGTTGTTTACGGAAATGCTTTTTTCATCACGTGGAACTGGACTTGGCACTCAACTCAAACTCCTGAAGTTAGTCTGTGAGTAATGTGTGGAGGTGTACTCCAAGAAACATGATCACTACATCAGCCCAAGGCAACATGCCTCCGACCTACATGGTAGCCTATTAAACTGACGTGACAAATGGAAAGTCTTTGCTCTATAAACAATCAGCATGTGGGTGTAAAGTTAAAAGCTCATGCTCCAATTATGATGGAAGCCTTTTGTTACTGTATTTCTTCAGAGCCGCTGTCAGTGAAGTGCTCAGAGGCAAAAACAGATTATTGATGGAATCAAGCTGTCTTGAAGTCTTGTATTTTTAATGTGTTATCAGGTTTGTTTTGGAGCACTATCACAAAGACGTGCTATCGGTTTTTCCCATGCTGTTATCTCCTGGAATGTGGATTGCCACCGGCTGGGTTCTCACAGAGACGGGATGGGTGTGTATCCCACCAAAGACACTATCCAGAGCGAGTGAGGACCCTGCAGAAATCACAGTAGGCCTAGAAATCAAGAAGTGGTATTGACATTTGGATGTGGAAACTGAACCCACTGAATGTGTGAGGTAAAGACGGGGGAGGGAGGAGGGACTCATTGCCGAGAGGAATGAATTTAGCAGCATCCTTATTTAGGGAAATTCACCCCAGACTTTCATATAACAAAGTGTATCTTCAATTAAAAAAAATCAACAATTCAAATTCAACTGTAGCCGGGACTGAGGGAATTCTGTACAAATTCCCCAAAACCCAGCCCCCTCCTCCACCATCACACCAAACATCTCCTGTTGAATCTTTCCACATTTAAGTAATCCAACTGTTCAAACAGTTTGTTTAAAAGCATTAGAATTTCCCTGCTGCTCTCTAATATCTTTTTCCCATTTGCCAGGAAAAAAAATCTGAAGAGGAAATAATTCAATTACTTTGTTTCTTTATTATTGTTCTAAACTCTGTAGGTTTAGACCTCTGTTGTTTCTAGTCTTGAAACGTGAAGCTACTTTTGCCTTATCTAAGGGCTCAGACAAAAAATTTGAAATAAAGTTTGGGTCAGGTTCACTTACGCATACCAAACATATTTAGTCACAGTAAACAGGCAAACAGTTCTGCGTGTTCAGCGAACACTAACTGTGTAGAGATCCAGTCTGGTTTGGACATAAAAAACTAGAATACCTTTTGGGTTTATGTCGGGCTGGGTTACTACTCTCTTGGGTTCAGACATAACTATGTACCCAAGCTGCAGTCTAAACCACAATACTGACTAAGGCTGTGCCTCAACTCACATACTCCCATACCTACACTTGCTGTTTTGAGTGTATAAGTGTCACAACAACAGCTATGGCAACATGATGTGCACTTGATTGTAAACCACAGGAAACTCAATGGTGGCCATCTTGGCTATGAAGTGGAAAAGATCATACAACCAACATATATTCAAACTCGTGGAAACGGAGGGAGGAGGGCACACCGTGGCTGCTCATGGCGATGACATTTCCAGGAAAGTAAAATGTTAATTTTTAAGTTAAGTGAGCAAAGCAGCCAGTAAGCAGACAAAAATCACAGTCACACGTTGTGATCATCTTTACACAATGGCAATGTTTGATTTGGGAAAACACTACCCTGTCGAAATTCACACACTACACCAGTGAGTGTACATCCTAGCACATGTGAGTGAACTGAATGAAGAATCTGATCTGAGACACACAATTATTCTTTTCTTCTAAAGCTGATATAGCTAATGTCTTAGCAAAGAACTTCACAGAACACACATGGAGCAACATTAGCATTTATTTGGAGTCTTGCATCTGTCTTGCCTGATGAAGCTAGCTAGCTAACAGCTAATTGCTAACTGAGTCTGCTGTTTAGCACTGAGCAGGTAGCGTACATACTGTCAGCAGAACTGAAAACAGTAACTGAACCAAAACCCGAGCTAAAACATTGTAGATCTGACAGAAATATTTAAGTTGAATGATATTGCTGTGGGTTTGAGCAACAATTAATTAATTAATATAACATAGTCATTATTTCTTTTGCTTATATTAAATATTTAGATCAGTGCAGCTTTAAATTGTAAAATGTAAACAGCTCCTGGATGAAATAAAATATTGAATAGTGAAGACAGTATTATATTGGGCAATAATGATGGCAAAAAAAAGTTTGACGTTATGATTACTGAACAGTGACTTTACAAAGATCTTCTCCTTTGATTAATCTACATTTTAACAAAATAAAAGCAAAACAGGCCCAAACACAGAGGTTACATCACCAACAGCTGTTTGTAACAGCACCAAGATGTTTAATGGTGGATGTTTCTTTCAATCTGCTCTCTAACCTGCAGGTGTACAAGCATTCATCACACCACATCCTAAAAAACAGTTAAATTACTCTCCAGGAAGCAGCTTTATCACAAAATCTACCTCACTGCCGACCTTTGTGCCAAACCACTTGGATCAATATTTTCATAGTTGTCTTTTACCTTGTCTCATTTCCACAAACATCAGCAAGGTTGATGCAGCCGCACGGTAAAACCCCATAATACCCACCAACTGGGGGAGGGCGGGGAGGCAGTAGAAAGCGGCTATTAAATGGGGCTCTCCAAAGGGCCTCACTACGTTGGTGGTCTTTCCTGCCTCAGATTTTATGGCACAGTCTAGTCTGTACTTTTGTGTCTTTCTTGGACAGCATAAGGGGCAAATGAATGTGGAATGCTGTAATGTATTGCATGTGGGAAAGCACCCCAATGTATATGGAGGTCTATTCTTCTTCTGTTAAACAATGATGGCTCAGGCGCTGCCTCTCACTGCTGACACCGAGCCAGCTGCTGTTGGATGACTGTATTCATGGGATATTAAACACCACCTTTTGAAGATCAAGAACAAGAAGAAATCCAATGGGTTATTAGCCACATTATACATGATCATCTCCCATCAGCGGGTCCTTATGGCAGCCTTGTGTCCCTGACTCCCACCACTGTCCCTGAGCTGCAGCTGGACTGCAGATTACTGCTGTTTACAGAGGAAGAGGGAGGTGGTGGAGGTGGCTGGTTGGATAGTTGGTTGCTGGCTTCAGATCACAGGTTGTGTGCATACAAACCTCAGAGCAAAACAGGCTGTGCCAGGCAGCTCCAGATCTGCCCTGCAGCGGGACCGGGCTCTCAACCTGCACCGCTTCATTCATGCTTTAACCAGCATGTGCGTCATTACATTTGTGAGCAGAGGGTTGGTAGCTCAGATCTCACAAAAATGCATTTTACGCATTGTTGGAATTTAAAAAAAATTAAATTAAATTCTTTTCTGGTAATTTTTTGGAACAAATTACTACATATATAATCTTCGCAAGCAATTTCAAGAAGTTAGCCAGGTTTTGTCATCTGTATCATTGTAGATGAACTATACCCAACAGGATGCGGTGTAACCACACCCAACAGTGATGTCACGTGGTAATGATGCACCTTGGTGTACACTTTTACATCACTACAGCAAATATAAACCAGTGGAGGTCAGCGTAAATGCAATTTTCATCTGCTGTAAAGTTTCCCTGTAGATTGTGTTATACAATATTCAAAGTGCTGTTTTGACATTTGACAAGAATTCAGACCAATAACAACAGTGCTGGGGGCTGTGTTAGTCGGGTCCAGTTGTAGCAATAGAATAATGTGTTTAAAGGCTTATCAGAGGCCAAAAACACTGCTCAGTGCTTCAGAATACATCAATGTGTGTACAGTCTATAGAATTTATTCAGGCATGAGAACACACACAATTTCTTGAGCATGAAAGCATTTCCAATCAAAAGGTTAACACTGTACAGTTCTGTAAGCAATTGATCAGATAATACCAAAACTGATCCACCTTTACAAAAAGGACTAAATAGGTGGCTGTTCATTAAATACTGCATATTTAAATCTAAATGCAAAAATTACAGAAGCCAATAGGACATAGATACATATGACTTGATTTGTATAGCATATAGATGACTGATAAGCTGAACAAATAAAAGGATGAAAAAAAATGTAAGATATTAATATGAATGATAATGAAATAACAGAAAATGAAATTTACAGCATATAAGAAGAGGTCTGTTATTTAGTTTTAGTTTAAAGCTTTCAACAGTTCCAAAGGTTACAAAATGTTTGCATCCTGCACTTCAGACTTACTAAGACTTGTGGACCTGAGGAACCTGAAGCATTTTAAAAACAAGAATTTTAAATCCAGTACTGAAACTAAGAGGTAAAATGTCAGGACTCAAACACGGGTGGGAGACATGTAGCGTGTTTGGCCAGACCAGAAAGGAGAGCACCACTGGTGTCACTGTCATCACAGCCTGTTCCTTTATTATGTCCCTCCATTAGGCCACATTATGTCATCACGGTACCATCCTGCTCTTTGTCAGTCGAAGAACATTACATTAGTAACAACTTCATACTTACAGTGCATGTTCTCCCTCCAGAGCAGATGAACTGATTAGAGACTGGAGCACCTAGATGCATACATTAGCATACTAATGAAGGCACCATATCCCCTTAATGTGTTAAGATCCATTTATATTATAGCAGCCATGTGAAGCATGTTGACTTGGACATATGTGCTAATTATCGCATTAATTCGCTCAATTAATGATCTCTGGGCATCACAGGGTCTGTTTAAGATATCATGGTGATTAAAGTGTGAACTGTAGACAACTCCAGAGCCTTGATGTTACATTGTAGAGCGGAATAGGCATATTTTAACACAAATTTCATATCTCCCAGTTAATGTGTGCAAAGATTATACTGTATATACACCTTAAAATGCTGAGAGGTGAGGGGTTCACCTTGAGGTTGGAGCAGTTTGGGCAGCCGAGGTTCACTACAGCTACATCTGTATTCAACAGCCTTGGTCTTATGGCTCTGAGTAAACTCTGGTAGGGTGATTCAGTGGTGATGCACTGCGGTTGACCCTGTGCACTCCCTCCAGTCTGCGTCAATGGACTCACAGTGAACTAGGCGATTGCTGATAATGTTAATAAATGAGTTGCTGGAAGTCAGTGTAATGTGTTGGGCTGTGTGTGTGTGTGTGTGTGTGTGTTTGTATGTGTGTGTTTGTAGCATCCTAGGAGGTCTGTGTGTTGCTGACTGGAAGCAGACCTAATCGGGCGGGGCTCGCTGCACTATAAAGCATCCAGATTTAGTCCCCGAGTTTCCTCCTGTCCCTCCGTCACGTTGTTTGCATGTACACAGACTGCAGGAGAGGAGCAGCCAGCCAGACGCATGAATTATAAATCTGTCACAGATGACACCACCCCCTGCTCTGTCCCACAGCACGCAGTGCTGGAGCAAAAGTAATGACGGGCCCTTGAGAATTGCGGATTGAGCCTTTAACTTCATCCTTGAGCGACTCCTCGCCACAGACCTCCACCGTCGCACAGAACAAAACAGCACTGAGAGGTTAGATTCCACTCAGGATCAACATGCTGAAAAACAACAAACGCTTTTAGTCCTCTTGGCTCAACTTGTACGCTCGGTTTTTACCTCTCAAGAGCGTTTGCAGTGGAGCCGAGCAAAAATAACACTGTGTCATATTTCCCCAGCCCAAAGTGATTTAATGTTCAATTGAGCATGAAAAAGCCAAGTGGTTTTATTTTGATACACTCACAACACACGTCTAACCCCTCACTCCTTTCTCCATGCTGTGTCTCCTTATGTTTCTGCTTTGTCTTTAATTCTATTTTTTTTCTGTGTGGCTCAGCTTCTCTCAAATTTATGTATCAGATCAGGCATAGTTTGCCAAAGATGTAGTCCAAGTGGTGTCGGTTGCAGCGGGACACACAGGTAAGTTGCTTTTTTTAAGAGCAATGTAACATTAGCGGAAGTGCTTTTCATGCCGTTGGCTCATACTCCACTCATACAGAGCACATCCATTAAAATAAAGTAAGAAGGAGGAAGTAGGACTTTTTTTCCCAGAGAGAGTAAAGTTTTCTTTGGTATAGGCGAAGGCCAGGGACTATGTGGAACAGCTGGATGGAGGAATCGGTGCAGATAGGCTGACACTATAATTAGTCACTGGAAGGTTTCCGTGAAAAGCAAACAGTGTCTGCTGTGAGTCCTCAGGGTGGAGGAAGAGAGTTCCTTATCCCTGAGCAACATGTCAAAAGAGGGAGGGGACCTGCTGAGGAATCCCAACCATGTCTACTCTGTGTGTGCGTGTGTGTTTGTGTGTCTACATCAACCTTTGTCACTCATTCATCTCTCACACCCGTTTGCCCCCACAGAGCCAATCATGTTGTTGATGTCTCTTCTGGGAAGGGTGGGTGTTATTGCGTGTGTTTTTTTGTTTGTGTGCTGAAGCATGTGTGTGTGTGTGTGTGTGTGTGTGTGTGTTAATGGAGACTCTATGGCATACACATTAGAGTAAATCATAACTTTGGCATATATACGCCAGCTCGTAAAAGGGAAGCGGCACAAAAAGGTCACAGGTTTTTGGTTCAATCACCATGTTATCACCCTCAACTATGTTGGAATTCCATTTCAGTTTTGATAGGAAAGACTGTGTGCGATCCTGTGGTTGTGGTCAGGTTTAACATTCCCTTTCTGCCTCTTGTTAACTGAGCCACTACTCTCCAGTTGTAGACTACATTGAGAGGTTTTTTCACAGAGTATGAGCTTTACAGCTGACTCAACTGAGGGAGGTTTTGTCCTCTCACCAGCGCCTTATTGATTCCACTGAAAGCTTAACGGAGACACTGTTCATAGCTCCAGATGTGAGTTATCTCATCCCATGTCAGTGGCCCTGCGTGCTCATCATCACCCCCCTGCTGGGGTGTAGGGGCTTAGTATAAGGGGAGGAGGGTGAACTGGGGGGTTGATGGGTAGAAATGGGGGCCTGGTATTGGTCAGTACAAGATTTACCTCATTTTCCCAGTAAAATATCATCAGTATTAAAAGTTTTTTTTTACGACTGATGGAACCTGCTCTGTGCAGATATTTTGGTTTGATTCTTTAAGGTTATCTGTTTGAGATATCTGCTACCACTACAAAAAATATACAAAAAACATTTCAATTAAAAATCTCATGAATGAAGGCCATTGCTGCTCTACATACTAACCTACAATTTATCAAATGACAACATGAAAGCAATGAGGCACATTTCCAAAGAATAAAGTGAGTAAAAGCTTGAATGTAAATTTAAACATTTAATTATTATTTCAAAAATGGCTAAGATGAAAAAGTTGGTGTATGGATATGAAGATATAGCTCAAGGTGTAACCTGGACATGTCAGTGATGAACCTAGGGTCATCAGGTGCTTCAGACACATCACCTGGTTGACTCAGTCAGGGATGATCAGTTTTACACTTGAGTCCATGTGGCTCGCAACACCACTCAACACCCCTCTTCAACCAGAGCCAATGAGAAGAAGGACCCAATGTAGAGACCAGTCCATGAACCCACTTCCACTGGCTCACGGTGAGCCATCCAACCATTCCTCCAGCGTGTGTGGATAAAAGCGAAATGTGGTAAAACAAGATGGAAACAGCATTTTGTTTTGACGAAATTTGGTTAAAATTTGCTTCGTATGACAGAAAACTAAACTTTGTTTTGACTTTTGTTTGTGGTGCTCACAGCAGTGACAAATTACATTTAGTGAAGTCTCAGTTACTCTGGAACAAACAAACCATTTTATAGAAACTATTTCTTTGGCTTCAATAAAAACAGTTCAGGGCGGACCATCCAGAGTGACACATTGTCAGAAAAACACATTGCTGTTGATTATTTAAAAATCATCTTTAAAAAAAATAACTGAAGTCATTTGGGCAGCCACAAGAGTTGAGCAAGAAAATATGTTTGTCATAATGTGGAGGAGACAGTTTTCAGTCTGTCACATCTTATATCATCCACCACTTAGCCATGAAATAATGCACTGTCTCTGCATTGTCTGACTGCTAATTAGACTAGCTGAGGTGTAATTACACATTACTGCAAACTTATAAAAACTTTTTGCAGATTGGAAACACTGCACTGTCTACACGATAAGCCTGTATTTTCCCTCTGGCACTCCTCCATCCTCCTTCCCTCTCTTTTCCATGTCTGGCTTACTGGGGCTGTCTGTGTGTCTGCTGCACTCCAGTCACATCCCATGAGAGACCAGGGAGAGCCTATATTACTCTGACCATGTGTGTGTGTCTGTCTGGGATTGTGTGTTCTGTCATATAACAACCCAGTGATACTTGGAAGAGTGAGGAGCAGTGCAAACAAGACACTGAGATGGCAAAATGGACACACACACACACACACACACACACACACACACACACACACAGTGATTCACTAAGTCGTCAACCAAGTCTGGGATGCATTTTCCAAAAGATCCATGCTCCAAGTAGCTCTGTCATCGGAACGACGTGTGTGGTGAAATGAATCAAACATAATTATTTAAGAGGGACTGTTTTCTGCAGTGGGTTTCAGTATCTTGGCTGCAGATGGTTAACATGAATTGAATCAGCACGACTCTGCTATTAGCCCCCGATATGTCATCTGTAAAAAGCACAGAAGATGACAGCCATCGCTCACACAGACTTTCTCATGTGTCGTCCCTCTGAGAAGTGTACTGATGTCATCTCTGGCACAGGCAGCTGCGATGTGGACATATCAAATTAGCCCCAATGTCTGCATGAAGGCATTTATCTGTATGAGTCATATACCAAACTGAGGTCAAATATCTCGCCTGTGGGCACCTCATGTCCTGCCTTCACAAAGCATTTATATCTTATCTAATTCAGATAATGGAAGACATACTTTTGCATTCAAACAATGTGACGCATCACAGGCAGAGGAGCAGGGACGAGTGCTCTGTGCTTTATCAGCTCTCTGGGGGTCACAGCTTTGATCCCATATGTGTCTATCCTGCTGCCTTTTTATGTGTTGTTGATTGTTGATCAGCCTGGATTCTGGCGGCAGAAAAAGGCTGATCAGAAAATGGAAATGAGAAGTTGGGGTCCTGTGACCTTACAGGCTCCAACAGGAAAATGAGGAGCGGATTAATTTCATTTACCAATTAGCCCGAGCAGAGAATGAGCGTATCATTAGTCACTTCATTGGTTTCACTCCCACCAGTTATTTGCCCCACTTTTAAACAAGCATCTTAAATGAAACCATAGCAAGGCAAAGAGGAGAGGATGACCAGATGCTTCACTATTTTGCAGTCCTGGGCTAAATATGTGAGGTCCACTGAAATAAGCAATTAACTACAAAGATCGCATTGATGCAAAGTGTTTCCTCAGTGCACTGCAGTCTCTTTTTCCTCCTCTTCCTCCCACTGACAGAGCTTCAGTGGAATTTCTTAAGAAAAAGAAACATTTTAACAGCTGTGATCTACAGCACCTTGAATTCCTGACGTAGCACTTTCTCCGCCCACAGAGTGCAGTGCAGAGACAAGACATATTACATTTCATTTACTTTTCCTCAACGAGAAAATACTCCCCTGTTACTCTCTGTCACTGTAGATAGAGGGTGTTCTCTTTGAGTCCCATTCTTACAGACCCCTGTAGAAATGAGCTCAAGGACCCTTCATAGACACCTACTGTCATATCCAAATGTGTTTATTTATTATATTAATTTTAGATACTAAGGGTGGCTGTGGATACAGTTTTTCTTCACACAAGCCATAAATGATCCAGGAATTAAGTACAGTGCAATTTTTAAAATGGGTTTGATCCAGTTTGGATGAGTTGGGAACAGAGGTGGACAAGGTTTACAGCTCCATTTCTTGTGTCAAAGTATAGATAATGCAATATTACTCCAATACAAGTGAAAGTCGTTTTTATGTCATTGAGTTATTGTGTTTTTCCACAGTGTATTTACAGAACCTAATGACTGAAACAACTGATTGACACAAAAAGCTTGACATAAAAGCTTGTAGAATGTGATACGTGTGTGTGTTCATGGCCATCAAACAGACAGTGGAAGTGTTGTAGATGCAACTAAAACTACCTAACCTGGTTACACACCTCTGACTTCAAATGTAGCCATCATAAGGACACTGGCAAATTCAAACTGAGCTGTTCACAAATGCAGCAGCACAACATGACTGAGAGCGCAAGAACTGGCTGTGATTGTGTGATAGCTGTTTCTACTGTAAAGAACACACTGCATGGTCTAACGCTGTTTTAAAAATAAAAATAAATTAATGTGTAATCAGCAGTAAAAGTCATATGTTTACTAAAAATAATACTGAAGTAAAGCACAGAGACACAGAAAATACTTCAGTAAATGTACTTTGCCCATTTGTGGATTACTTTTAAATATCTATTTCAACTTTTCTGCTCATTTCTGACTATTTTTTATTCATAACCTTTCGCAGCAAACATTTACAAACTGTTTATCTGAAAACAGTGACATGTTTTCCCTGAAAAAGACATTAAAAAACAGTTTTGTAAAGCCAATGAAAGATGTAAATTAAGGTGATAATTCTCAGTTGGTTCATAATTGAAATCCTTTAATTCATTGTTATTTTAAGTGTGTGCTGGTCTGTTACAACAAACTCTAGTCAGAAGTTTACTTCATTAGTGACTGATAAATGATATATTATCTTAGATAGTGTCAGTAAGAGTCTATATCCATATTTTCAACTGTACAGTGTTTCCATATTCTTAAAATCACCAACGAACGCTCAGTAGGAGCCCACATGGTCCACTAGTAGCTTGATCCAGCCCTGGTGGGAGAACATTTTATTTATACAGGTAGATAATAAAAACAGGTAAATTAATAACATGCAATTTCCAAAAGTAACTCCCCTACATGATATGAACACAGTGGTCTGCTTGAATCCGGATCAAGGTGGATCAAAGCGAATCTCTACATCAACACAAGGCAGCTGTTCACACCATTGGATCAAAGGTGAGGAGGCTTTACATGATCCGCATGTGTTGAGAGTGGCCCGCGTGCCCTCTTCCCCACATAGCTCTTACCTTACAACAATAACCATGATCCACGGCTGGACCAAAACACAGAAAAATCCCTGGCCGGTCCCTCAGATCTCCTGAGCAGATGCCTCTGGGTGGTGCGATACTGCTGGGGAGGCTCAGACCTCATACTGTCAGGCGCTCTCCACATCTGTCCTGAGTTACAGTAGGCACTTTGCCCTGTCAAAACCCAGCTGTTTAAGGATTTGCTTTGTTGGGGCAGAGCCGGTTTGATCACGGCTGCGATACGTGGGAAGAGACTCATCATATCTGAGAAGATTCAGTACCTCTGTGTGTGCGAGCATGTGAGTCTGCAGGGGTTGGATGCATAAGGGGGCAGGATGTGTCAGAGGGTGGTGGGCAGTTCTGTGGACTGGTGTGAGCTGGACTAACTGCAGCAAAACAAAGGAGCTGGTAGTGACTTCAGGAGCTCCAGGACTTTCCAATGGGGAAACAACAGTGGAGGTGGTACAATGGTACAAATACCTGGGTGTTCACTGGCTCTCCATGGGAAGGGGCCGGAGTTGACTCTTTTTCCTGCAAGGGCTCTGATCCGGCAATGTCTGTGGCAACCAGAAGGCCAACTCAGACCTGGGGGTGCAGTTGAAGAGAGGAGGATGTCAAAACTCCTCTTCATCGTGGATGACATCTCTCACCCTCCTCACAGTGAATTCATTTCTGAATGAGTCCGAATGTTACAGAAGGTCCTTCCTTCCAGTGTGCATTCAGTCCCCCCCCCCCGCCCCCTTTTCTGCACATCTCCATCAGTACTCCATCGTTAAACTACTGTTAATTTACTGTTGACCCACATTACACTTTTCGTTCTGTTTATCTTCGCACATTATGGTTAATTTGCTGTTAAATTACTGTTAATCTAATTACCATGTTCCCATTCACTTTTAGCACATTTGCTTCACTGTTTCACTTACTGTGTATTTATTAATATTGCTATTATTATTTTAGGCCCTGTTTTTACACTTTCACTTCCTCTTTCCAAACTGCATGATTGCAGTTGCAATTGTAACAAAGTTATTTCCCTGCAGGGATCAATAACATTTCTCCAATTCTCATTCTGATTCTGATGCATTTGGCTCTGTTTGTAATTGCCTTGAATATCACAGCTTTTTCCCTAGATTTCTCTCTGCTGTTGCAGCTGGTTGCTGACCAGTTGCAGTGGGATTACAGCCTAGAAAAATAAAAGCTTTCCGGAGGAAGAAACTGAGTTGATTAGATAACCAACATTGGGATACGATGTAGTGAGCTCACTTACTCCTTCTCAGAGTTTGTTCAAAAAGTAATCATCTCTTAGCATGTGATGGGTGAGTAATATGTTTTGTTTTCAAATGAGTTTCATTTTCAGACATTTTGCTGCAGTCAAAAGACAACAGTGTTACCGAGCAGTAAACAGGGAGCACATGTTCACAATCACTGTCCAACAATACCCCCAAATGTTGACAATGGTTTCCTGCTGTTGAGTCACAATTTAATTTGAGGCGGTGGTGACGGATAGAGGAATGTTACAGAGAATCAGTTTTGTGTTTACATTACACTGTGGTGCAATTGTTTGGGTTCAGAGCAGCTCATGTGGTTCTGTCACATAGATTCAGAAGATGCAGTGACCACTGGATACTCTGGTGTTCCTAAAATAATCCTAATTATAGGTCTGAAGCCGGATTCTGATGGGAAATGGACAATTTTGGTCCACGAGGCCCACAAATACGCAGTTATTATAGTCGGGCCAAGTTTAGCACATTCTTTCTGTATGAAAGAGCATCCAACATTTGAAATCAGCTAGACAGACTAGAAGCAGCATAAAATCATTCTTTGGCATTCTCATTTAGAGAGCAAGCCGTCAAGGTGACGTTAAATAAAATCCTTCTGAAAGTGGTTTCGTAACCCCTGCAGCTTTCAGATGGCCTGGCAAGTTTTCCTATTCCATTGTAAAGAAGAAAAAGTTAAATCATCATCAGTTATTTGTCAGAGGACTCAAAACAAATGCTGAGACAAGAGCCTGTGAGCCAGCTCCTGGATGACTGGTGGCCGTAAATTAGACTGATCACAGAGAGGATGGTGTTTGCCAGGTGGCACTGTAGCCCCCTGATGGTAATCTGTCAAGCCTGTGCCAAGCTTTAAAAGGTGGCCGCACTCGCTACATTAGGATTGCTACAATTACAGCCTTCCAAAGCCCATTACCTGCTGATCTATTTAAAGCTACTGTAGAAAGCTCTTTCTACAGTGGCCTTTGATGTGAGCTTCACCTCAGCAGGGGTAACTTATACAGTACACCATATACACTGATTGGACATAATAACAGGGGCATAGTCCTTGAGAACATTGAATCAATGTGATTTTTTTTTTCCTGGGAAAATAGACTGACTTTCTGGGCAAAAAAAAGTTTCATTCTAACATTTTCTAACAAGTCTTTTAAAACATGTCACCAGTGTTTTCAGAGCTCAATATCTTTATATTTGACTAGTTATGAGATGGAGATGAAGAACGCAGTAAAACAGCAGTAAAACCATTGAATAGGGTAACTAAGTATGCAGAAAATGTAATGAAGTAGCCAGTTTTATAACTTAAAGACAGATAAAAATAGGTCTGTTAACCCCAGTATTACCAAAATCATGGCTAATTTATGCCTTGAAAGTAAACTGATTGTGTTAATTCAGAAATAATTATTTAAATTAGCAATTTGTAAGTTTTGTTATTGCTTCATAGCCATTAGCATTGGCATTCAAGGTTGTTTACTTACCAGTCGAAAAGAAATCATCAGTAGTGGTCTCCAGCACTGGAAATCAACTGCAATGTTAACTCTGCATCACGCCTTTTCTTCTAATGAGGTTAACATGCTAACCAGCAAGTCCTGTCCCAGCTCGAAACTTTGTGATAGCGACTTATGCTCACATAGCACTGCACAAAGGGTGTATTATAACCTTATAAATGCAAAAGTGGCTGAAGCTCTTACCAAGCAAAATCACAACCCCCCACCCCCGCTGCAAGAAACCATGATCGACAGGGTGACAGTGGAAAATTTACAGATAAACCCTTTAACTTATTGCCTTCAATGTTAAGGCGGAAGATGGCTATTTTAACTTAGCATCAAGATTGTAAGCAGGGAAACAGCTAGGCTGCCTCCATCTGAATGTAAATGTCATAGTTTTGACTATGTGATTATGTGCAGGACTATTTCTTGGACATGCACAGTGCAGCTTTAGAAGTGCTGGTAGGTGAATTTTTTTTTTTACCTTCAAACCAAGCCAGGCTATCTGTTCCTCCTGTTTCCAGCCTTTATGCTAAGCAGACTTTCTGACTTCCTGCTCTGCACAAAATCCAGCTACCACCCTGTATATATTGTGCCACGCTTAAGATTCATGAATTCATGATGGAGTTGGTATTGCTCGCTGACTAGAGGAGCAGTGAGATATCCACATAAACTCCCCAACACACCTACAGAGTCAAGATGTGAAGACCAGAGTTGTGGGGGATCTGGGGAGCGGCGACTGCAGCAGCCCACAGCGGGCAGCCCTGCTCACCAAGCTCAGAAACACGCAACCTCAAAACCACAACTGGCAAACAGAGTGGTGACATCAGCGTCTCTGCACCACATTTCAGTGCAGTGCATACGAGCTGCATATGTACAGCACAATGGAAAACAGACACGGCCGGGTCGCTGGGCGCAGTGCACCACAAGGAGGAGTGCACTCTGTGAACACAAGGAGAAACAGAAGTGTTGACCCTCAGTGATACTGAGCAGATGCCAGTGAGTCACAGGCCAAATTAAATGATATGCTATTTCCAACCCACTGTAACACAGCAGTTACAGTATCTCGTATCACTCCTATTGTTCTTGTCGGGTTCCTCACAGTTTCTTCTTGTCACAACGTCTGGAGTCGTAGCCTCTACTATCTAAATACTATATTCTGTTTGATAAACTGTGCTCAAATGCCACAGGGAACTCAAACACCATTGTCCTTTTAACTTTATTAAGTCATCATGGATGTTTTTCTTCACGTACTATAGGCCATAGGACATGCTAAGTCAACAACTGGAACAATGGCTAACTTTACCGGAAAAGAGATTATCATTGAGTAGGTAATTCGAAGTTAAGCTTACTTTATGTAAACGCCACCATTATTGCTGAGAGGCTGTTACAGAGGGAACACATTAACAGCTGTGATCAGGCAAAGTGGACAGCCAAGGCAGCCATTTCAAATAAATTAGGGGATGTATTTCAATGGTCAGATATAAGGCAGTCCACTGAAATTATGTTCACTGTGGGAATACACAAGCCAGGGCCGACAGAAGCCTACCAGCCTCCCTTAGTTTCAGGGGAATTTGGTTATATACAACATCTGTGTCAATATTGTGGAGGTTTTAGGGTCCTCTGTGCTTTTTAAGAGGTGGAAAAGAAGTACAACTCTCAACTCTGAAGGCTTGGAGCCAGACAGACGTAAAGTAGGTTTTGGCAAACCTTACAAAACAAAAAAGTGGACTTAAAGTTTGAACAACTGCTCTAAATTGCTTTTTATAATAACAAGGTTACACACGAAGAAATTAAGTTGTTCTGATTCTGCAAGAAACACCCCCTGGAGCATTTTAGCTTAATTTCTTACAGATTCAACTTATTTTCAATGGTGATTAATGTGCTGATTAATTTTTCAAGTCATAGATTAATCGTTTGATCTATAAAACATTAGAAAGCAATGAAAAAATGCTCATCACAATTTTGTAGGACAACCAACTAAGCATCATGTCTGGTTTCTTCCAACCATGTTGCTGAGAATTGAGGCCAAACAGTTCAGTCCTGCTTTTATCAGACCAGAGATTTGTGTCTCACAGTCTGAGAGTCCTGAGATGTCACTGCGCCCTGCTCTGGAAGTTTCTCCCATCCCCACACAATATCTCTGGAGTTTAGCCATAGTGACCATCAGGTTTGTGGTCACCTTTGTTACCAAGGCCGTTCTCTCCTGATGGCTCAATTCAGTGGCCAGCTTTGGGAAGGGTCCTGGTTGTTGGAGGCCACAGGGCCCTTGGGAACCTTCAATGCAGAATCTTTTTTTGTAGCCCCAACAAAATCCTGTCTCTGAGCTCTGCAGGCTGTTCCTTCAACATCCCTTATGGCTTAGTTTTTGCACTGATCTGCATTGTCAGCAGTGAGACTTTATATAGACATGCGTGTGCCTTTCTAAACCACGTCCAGTCAGCTGAATCTACCACATGTGGACTCCAATCAAGGTGTAGAAACATCTCAGAGATGATCAGGAGAAATGGGACACCTCAAGCATCATAGCAAAGTATCTGAATACTTACGTTAATGTAACATTTCAGTTTAAAAAAAAAACTAATTAGCAAAGAAATACTAAAACTCTATTTTCGCATTGTCACCATGTGGTATTGTGTGTAGACTGGTGATTTTTGCAGACTGTACCCATAAAATATTACATACACTTTCTGACTGCACTATAAATAGCCTAGGAAGATGTGTGGAGGTGATCAGCAGCTTACACACATCGTTATTTGTTGCAAGTAATCAACCTTTACAGGCTGACATTAGTTATTCTGATGTAAATTAATTTGTGTGAGTGTAATTACACTATGCAAATGATAATAAGAGTTTTTTAGACAGATAGAGAGACAGACAGACAGACAGACAGATAGATAGATAGATAGATAGATAGATAGATAGATAGATAGATAGATAGATAGATAGATAGATAGATAGATAGATAGATAGATAGATAGATAGATAGAGTTTGACTACTTTGAGTGTGATGTGACCTTATCTCTGAGCAGCATCCAGCTGCCTCCCCGCTGGAGAGGAGGGATGGTTCCTCAGTGCTGTTCCTCTGTGGTGTAGAGGGGCTGTTCCCTCAGCAGATCCCAGCTCAGTCCGTCCAGAGCAGCGGCCGGGATGACCGCCGGGGACCAGGCGGCGACGCAACAACGCATTTCACAGGTAAAAGTGGCTCCTGGTCGGGCGATACGGTCGTGTTTAATTCAGGGGGGTTCTGTGTTTTTAAATTTGACGACATGCGGACTGGGGAGGCGAGCTGCTGCTGCTGCTGCTGCTGCTGCTGCTGCTGCCGCCGCCGCCGCTGTGAGGAGTAGACAGAGGTTGAGAGTCGCATCTGCTCCGTCCAACATTTCCAGCGGTCCCTCAAGTTGCAGCCAAGCCAAACCAGCTACCTCGGCGCTCTCCTGTCCGGCTGCCCCTGCCTCCTCTGCCCGGGCTTAGGGGGTGAGGACACCACTGTGGCACTTTCGGGACGCGGCAGTAGAAGGTGAAGGAGTGGGAGGATGGCGGTGTTTATTTATTTATTTTTTTTTAAACTTGAAGCGTGTGCGGCGGCGATTGCCACTATTTGCGGACGCGCTCCTATCAGCTGAAGGTTAAAGATTGCTGATGGAGCTAGCCAGGCTAGCTTTAGCCCCGTGGAGCCGTCCTCTGTGCTATGGGAGAGAGGCCAAACTCCGTCCAAATTACGCAGTTTTATATGTCCTGTCTTACGAGCACTGCTCATTATCGCGGAGAACACTAATTAGGGACTTAAACGAAATCCTGCGGTCACGGCTTGTATTCGGTAGTCATTCTGTGTCACTCCAAATATCTATTACTTATATACAATTTGAACTTGTATAATTGCTTTTCCATAAATTTCTTCAGTGGGATTCCATCCACAGGGTGCTGTGATTGGCGACATGGACCAGTCGGAGTTATAAAACAGAGCTACCATTGAAATGCAGTCTTCACAGTGGGTCATTCATACGCCGAATTTAACCAAGGACTTCTACTGATCAGCAGAAGGTCCAAAGTCTTGTTAAAAGGGGCATGCACATAGTCTTTAGTGTAGTCAAACCATAAATGGGCAGATGATTTAATGGAATGTGGCGTGGTTTGTCCCCGCATCTGTGAACTGCGCGCGTCGCGGCTAGGCTAGTATGCTACGACAGCAACCTGCACCAGAACCAGCGGGGCTAGCATCACGCCGAGCCTGTCAATCATTTCACAACGACGTGGTGACAACACTCGGGTCCGGCTATGTGCAGCTCTCGGTTCTGCTCGGATGCTTTGGGGACAACAAATGGCGATGGGAATGAGCTGCGAAACAGCCTTTGGCAAATGGTCTGCCAAGTTTAGGTTGCTTTGATGTTTGCGTGCTGTCACTTTGTCACACCTGCAGCATGTTTGCATGATGATGGCTGCTGCTTGACCTCTCTTTCCCCCCCCCCACTGCCTCATTTTATAACCTTGCAGGGTGCACTGTCAAACAGCCATCCTGCTGTCAGTTTGCTCATAATGTGAGGTGCTTAGATTAATGTTACAGCATTGAACGTTGAACTTAAAGGGTTTTTACTGTGTAGTTGTATTCAATAGCTTATAACTCTCAACAGATAAAACACTTGCTTCTGCTCTGCTCTTTACCTGAAATTATGTCACAGTGATTGCAACTGCTTAATGGCTTTCATTTTAGAAGGTCCTGCTCATAAATTGTTGCTGTCACTTAGGGACCTCTAGAGGACAGATTGTCAGAGCCAAGATTTTACCTGATCTGTTCAAGTTCGAGATAATGTTATGACTTAATTATGACAGTGTTGCTGCAGTGGACAACCTCACCTAAAGCACCATCATCTTAAGTGCGTGTGTTTTGTGTAGTAAATCCCATTTCATCCCAGCAGATTCGATCAAGCCACTGTTATTAGGGCTGGTCTGTCATGCCCTCAGGTTTGAGTATTTTAGGTTCTGTTGTTTATAGTATTTATGGAAGTACTCTTAACATTGCCCAGGAGTGATCTGTTCCCACTTGCCAAGACCTTTCATAGCTCAGTGAGCTTACATCAAAAGCTGTTAGTAAATGTCAGCAAAGACATTTTCTAGAGAGTGTGCAAGGTTTGTATATACCAGTAGCTGCTAAAATGCCAAAAAAAAACAAAAAACCCAAAAAACAAAGCCCAGACCAGCACCAGTTAATACGCAGTTTCACTGATAAAGATTAAAAAAAAGTGTGTGTGTGTGTTGGCGCATGTGTGTTATGTGGTAGGTCTTTCACACATCCTTGAGACTGGGATGGTGTGTGAACACAGGGCCCTGCTAGATGCTCTGAGAGGGGGGAGGGGGGTGAAGTATGGTGGGACGGGGAGCATATTAGTAAAGGGAAGCAGCTCATTAATTCCTTCCAGCAGCAGAGGAAAGGGTTGGTCAGCGAAATTGGAAGGGGCCTTCCAAGGCTATGAAATGAGTCATATCAGGTTCAGTTTTCAGGAGTGGTCCATACAGTGATAAGTGAGGGCTGGGATAACTTCCTGGTGGTGCAGTGAGGCTTACCCTAGGGCTAGACTTTCCCTTTATTACTTGTGTGTGCACACATCTTTGATTGTAGACAGCTCTGTCCTCTCTGCCTGCCAGTCTTCAGCTTTATTTCTAGGCCAGGCACATCAAGAAAACGAGTTTTTCTGCCACCGGGTAGCCGTAGCTCAAGCCCCCGTGAAAGTCATCTGATGTTTGCCCGGCTACAGGGATCCCCTCGGAGGTCCTGCCTGATGTCACATGTGATGTCAGAGCAGAGGTGACGCAGGCAGGAGGAAAGGAAGGAGGCTGGTGGATGAAGCCAGCCAGAAACGTGTGAAAGCTACTGACATCTGCCAGGGCGCCTCTCAGAGCAAGAATGCAGGGCAGCAAATCTGAGGCATGAGATGAAACAGGACACACACACTCGGTGTATACGTTCCTGCGTCCTTGCTGAACGCTGGCCGGTGGACATCCATATGTTTGGCAGATGGTTGAGCTGTCTGCTTTATGAGTCCTCTTTCTGTCAGTTTTATGCCACTGCAGCGATTAAGCCCTTGTGATATCCCTGACCATTCATTTTCATGTGTTTACATAGCAGTTTTCTACATTTGTCAGGCATCGTGACAACACCTCAGTTACATTGTGTGGAAGAGCCTTTGCATCCCACCTGTAATCTGCATCACAGTCGTCTGTCAAGATAATTATGCTGTTGCCTCGTCCTGTTCGCTGTCTTTAAATATCACACTCTAAATGTGCTTAACCTTTCTCGACGTAGCATAGTTTCATGGTAAAATATGTTTATGTTGCCTTGTTTATAATCATTCCTTCTATAATACTGAGCAAGAGGCATGCAGAGTCCACATCTGATTAGCAGGAAGCCCAAGCGTGCTAACCCTTTGATCACTGTGTTGCTGGCTGATAAACCATGCGACTGTCATCTCTAGCAAGCCCCGGACCTTGACAGACGCTAATTACCATGAAGCTAGTTTGGCAGGCTCAGAAACAGCATGGCTTGGGAATAGTTCAGTGCAGGTGAAGCCTACTGTGTAGCAGAACAGTGCCTGGTTGGATTAGCGTGCCTAATAACCTGTCCTGTATGGGTTTTTTTTCTTTTTTTTGCCTCTCATATGAAATGATAATTTTCAAACACTGGCATGAGTTGTGGTTGATTGAAGCAAATGCTTGGCTCTGTATCTCCCCGCTCATAATGTATGAGTGCTGGAAGCATTCAGGTGAATAAAATCTCATGACGCCAGTTTCCTATATTTCAGCTAAACTGAGCTAAGCCTGCTTCACAAAGGGAAATGAGTCCATTGATGTAATTACCCTCGCGTCAGCAGTGTCTTATTGGTTGCTGTGCAGCTCTGCCTGGTGCATTAATGAACTACTTGCTGTAGCGCTCCTGTGCGTCAGCCAGTTGATATGACCATTTTTCTTTGGATTGAAACTGATGCTACGTTAAACTTGGATGACAAATGTTTGGCTGGTCTACTTTTTGACAGTGTGAGATGAATCAGAACCACACCATGGAGTTGCAGACTGTGATGTGTGAGAATATAGTGGAATGAAAACAACACCCTGCCCCCTTCTCTCCCTACCCCCCTCCCCATCCCATCCTGCCTTTGATTTTGCTGCCAGTGGAGTCTGACTGTAATAAGTTTTGGACTGAAGCAATGCAGCGGGAATAGCTTAGCAGCCCACATGCTATTGTCTGTGAGCTGCCATTCACAAAAGGAAAACAACTGTTGCCATGGGATATGCTCAACAAAATAATGTCAGTGGGTGTTTTTTCTTTTTTTTTTTTTTTTGGCTAAACCTTTCCACATGAGCTAATTGACTCACAATGCGCGGGCCTTTGCCTGATGCTACTCTCTCTCTCTACCAGGAGGGCGTGGATGCTGGGGAAAGAGCACATGGGTTGCAACGTGGTGATGAGCTCTTTTCGTAATGGGCAGTGAAATATTTTTGTTGTAAACAGATTTTCACTTGTTAGTTTACAACATTTGTTTTTCCCTGTTGCGGTAGGTTATAATTATAAAACTAGTTGCATGGCTGCTGAGCTCAGTGGGATTTTCCTGATGGATGACCAACGTCCACAGGGCAGATAGCTCCCCAGATAATATGCCCGCACTTTATGTTGCTGAGTTACAGTCTACCTGATGTGGAGAACATTGTGCTTCCTGGAGGTCAGTATGGGTAAAATATGGCCTTAGGTTGTTTGGCTGTTTATTCCTCCAGCCTCAGCCAAAAAAAAAAATGCCTCCAGCTTCTTTCCCCAGGACAAACAGGAGCTCGCTGAGAACCTGACTGGAAACATTTGCGACACCGTCGGCTCGCCTACGTCCTCACGACGACGCGCTTCCTCAGGAAGAGAGATGGCCCCTTCACTGGACACAGTGATGTCACACAGATAAACAATCTGTGGACTATTGCTGTTTGCTGAATGTGATGGGCTGTCATACCTGAGAAACCCATGTGCGTGCAACAGTCCTAACAGATGCAGGCCAGACAGCGGCCAAGTACACGCCCACCTGGGTCAGTTGTTATAGATCCAAGGAGACTGGGAACAATGTGCTGGAGAGGTGGGGCTCTTGTGGAATATTTTAGGAAGCAGACTTATCAACGTTTTGGTTCCAGGCTCTGGTGTTTGAGATTTCTTTTGTTGTGCTGCCTTTATGCTGGAGCCTGTTAAATCCAGATTTATTTTTGTCTGTAGTCTGTAAATGTGCTATTTTAACACATCTCCGTGTCCTCCTCAGAAAAACATTCATCATTTTTATGCAGTTTGTTTTGACTTAAGTGCAGAAACTCTTTTCTTTTTCTTTCATGGACTGTTCTGACTGCTCCCTAGCTATAAACTTTATTTATATAGTCTGATTTATTCAGCTAACCTTTACCATGGTACACTTGTAACCTGCACAATCTGGACTATTTACAAACTAACACTGCAGTTCTGTCCTCCCCCAGGCCTGATCTAGGTCTCTGTCCTGCATTGTCTGCCACCCGTGCTGTCCCTCTGTTTCCTTCCTCCCCACTTCCCCACCATGCCCTCATCTCAGTTGGGCCATGAATAAGGAGCTGACACCAAACTGTCAACCTGCAAACCGTCATGCCCCTGCAGCCCGCCGCTGGTGTAGCCACCAGTAAGGGCACAGCCCCCCCACCCTCACACAGCCAAAAAAAAAAGCTTGTATCTGTTTTTAATAAACAAACCGCGGTCTTGATAAAAGTTCGCTTGACCTCAAAAGTGGTGGTCTTCCATCCCTCACCGCATAGTAAAATGTAAATGACGACAGCACAGTAGTAGTGTACAGAGGCTGATTAGAGAAAATGTGGGGGCTGGTGTGAGGGTTGCCTGCAGGAAAATACCAGCACTCATGTGGTTCTATTTATTTTTAGTTTACGTTGCAGCATATGTTATCCATAAACTGTATCATTAATTTCTCTCTTTGAGCGAGCAGTGTCATTAAAAATACAGCAGATCTGCACTTTTTTTTTTTTTTTGCAGTTGCCAAATTCAAGCGTCTTTAACGCCAGTCTTTTTCACACAAGAAGGCATTGTAGCGAAACACAATGTTGTTGTGTTTTGGGGGGATGAAAGCTGACCATTGTTGCATACCATTGCTTGAATCTGAGGTTTTATTTGATATAAAATGGGTAATTCCATTGCGTAACAGCATTAGCAGTATTTAAACGAGGCTTGTCATGGGAAGAGGGGAGTGAGGGAGGGGATAGGTTTAGTATGTGTCAAGGGGAGGGAGGGCTGAGTGAGGGCAGGTCATTTTACAGGAGGAAATCCTTACTTTTACTGATGATGGAGATAATCCTCATTTAGTGATGACACCAAGAGCAATTGCCTCAGATTAAGGATTTAGCTAGATTAGATGGCATATGGATGTTTGAGTTAAAACAGGTTAATATGCAAATATCACAACAAAAGTGAATTATCATATTAATAAACACAGTCCTTTACCTAAGGCTCACTTAATTAAGTCTTTGCCTGGTTGCAGGGACAGGCTTAAATCTACAGGAAGAAAATGGTAGATACCAATCTGACTCTGATCTCTGATATGGCCTGATTATGGGCTCCTCTAAAGGGATACCTGCTGGTTGTTCTTAATTTAAAGGTCCTGTATGGTATTAAATGAATAGTCCATGTCTTTTTAAACTATAAATCGGGTCTAGGTTTGATATTAATACAGTGAAAGTATCAAAGGTCTCAGTCCACAGAGAAATTCTCACAGCCTGTATTCAGAAACTGAGCCTTAAAACCAGCCGTCAGGACTTCTGGAACTTTGTGATGTCACAACGAAGCAGTCACTGCTCTAAATCAGGCGCCCAACCCCAATCCACCTGGACCCACCATCCAACCTTGCATTATTTGGTTTCTCTGAGTGTTTACCTGAAATCGTCTATATTTTAATGAGATCACTCAGAAAACAATCGGCCAATCAGATGAGTCGACTAGTGCTCAGAGAGAAGCCTCAGTGAGGTGATGTAAAACTACATTGAGATGGTTTTTGGTATATACATACATATGTTTATCTTCCTATCGATATCTACACCTCACATAAACCACTGAAAAATTTAAATGGTGGGACCTTTAGTGTCTGAAAGAAAACTTTAGAAACAACTCATTGATCAAGTGGGTTTAAGTGAATAGACAAGTGACAAATGGCTTTAAATATGACCATCTTGGATTCCATGTTGTTGCCATTTTCAGTATTTCAGAGATGGCTATTGTACAAAGTCACTGGCCTGTTGCCCAACAAAAGTTTAGCTAAAGTTTATGAAATAACAGTGAAATTTAAAATTGTGTCCACTTGCTCATCTGGAAGCAAATGAAGCAGCCAGAAGTCTTTTTTTTTTTTTTGCATTGACATTGTTCGAACTTCCCAATCAAAGTCAGAACGTGTCCCTCTTAGAGGAGATTACTCAAAAAACAAATCGCAAAGAGTTAAATTCAACAAAAATATGAACTGGGCAAGCGCCAAGAGTCAATCCTCCAAAACTAACAGGTTTAAGGTTTTAAATGAAAAAGATAATCGTATTAGAGAGCCAGACATACAAAGAGAGCGGCGTTTCACGGTCTTGGATCCTGTTAATCACCTAGTAGGCTATCCGAGGGCTCAGGTACAAGGAGGAGGGAAGCAAAGGGAGAATTGAGCAGGGGTAGTGGTGCAGCCCTTCGAGTCAGGTCTCCTTTTATAGATGTGTTTTTCCATCTCTATGGGACTATCATGGCTAAACAAATGCTAAGGAGCAAAACAAATGCTAATCTGTTTGCAGCTGAATACATCTCGGCGAGTTTGCCTCAGCCGTCTGCTCTCCAGAGCTGAAAACAAGCAATTTGACTCTGCCATTAAACAATCATTGTGTGATTGGCTTTTAAACAGTCTGAACAGCATTTGATTCTGGCAACAAGTCTCGAGCTGCTGCTTCTGAATGCCATTTCTTATTAAGGCCAGCCAGGTTGTTGGCAGTCTGTTCCAGGGGAGAGTATTGAATGAGTGGGTTGCAGCCGCATCTGTCCTGTTGACAAGGCAGCGAGCATGACTTCATCAAGGGCATTACATCATGTGCAGATGCATCCTGGGTGTCATCAGTTGTTGATACTACTTATAGTCATTTTTGGGGGGAGAAAGCAAATGTCATAATAATTTAATTTACAGTCTCTGCAGATTAGAAGAGTTTACACAGCATTTTTATGTAATTTCATGCCCGTTCCCCAGTATTTTTTGTCCTTCAGCTGTTCAACCTTCAAGCTTAAATTAAAGCCTTCAAAGTAGTATACACAGACACGGCTGCAACTATTGATTAGTGTGCAGATTATTTTCTTGATTAATTGTGTAGCCTATTGCACTCACCCAGATCTCAAGGTAACATCCCATCACTTCTCTGAAACCCAAAGATATTCAATTTACTGTCATAGAAAATCTTTGCTTCAACCAGGACAACAACCTAAATAATTAATTGATTGTCAGTGGTTTTCTGTCAGTCAGAGAATTGACAAGCTGTTTCAGGAAACAGTTTAAAGAAGGCCTGGAACATGTTAAATCTGTGTGGCCAATCCAACCCGGAAATTTATTTAGGGCATATGGTTGAAAAAATGTTTTCATCCTTTTAGACTAAAACCATAAAATACTTTTGAGATGAAGAAGAGATGTCAACAGGGAGGAAGCAGAGGTGAGTGGAGAGGAAAACAATCCCCCAGTTGCCTCACTGATGCAAAACATGAGCAGCAGTCGGCTGCTAACAGCTACCTTCCAACCACTGCATGGAAGTCTACAGGGAGCCCACTGTAAACAGTGGCATTTTGTGTTTTCACCACAGCACCAGCAGCCTTCTGAAAGTCTTGTCGCTGCTGATGATCATGTTGTCTGTGTGTCTGTGTGTCCACTGCCCGGTCCGACTCATTTCTGGATGGGCTTTGGTGCTGGTGGTGTCTGAGTGACATGGAAAGAGGATTGTTGCTAGGAGGACTGGAGAAGAGAGGAGGGAGGGAAAGGCTGCCGGGAAGGTGGGTTTTGTCGTGGCGGCTCAGAATCTGAGTTCGGAGGTCTCTCCTTTTTTTTTTTTGTTTCATCCTATCAACTGTCCACATGGGTCGGGACGCTTGACAAAAACGGGACACGGGCAGCGGGGATAATGGTTTTACCGTCACCTTCTTTTCTCTGTCTCTCTTCTTGTCTCCTCATGTCATTCCCCCTCTTTCTTTTTTTCCCAGTGATGGCCTCAGCTGCGCAGCTGTGCCGGTGATCTGCCGCTGCACGTAGGGAAGCAAGCAGAGACGCCTTGACAACAACCTACCTTTCTCTCTCAAAAAAAAAAAAAAAAAAAAGCAGAGAGAGGAAAATAATATAATCACACCAGCATAAACAAATGCGACCATGTACAGCGTGGAGGACCTCCTCATCTCTCATGGATACAAGCTGCCCAAGCATACCACCCCCTCTTCCACCCCCACCCCAGCCCCCGTATCCTTATCCCGCCAGGCTCCCTCATCCTCACCACCATCCTACAGCAAACACCATGAAATCCTGGAGAACAGGCCCAGGACAGTGAACGGCTACGAAAGAGGGGCCGGGACCCCTTACGGGAACGGAGGGGGAACCAGGCAGCCCCAAGCACATGGTGGAGGCTGCACCAACAACAATAATGAACCCAGGGACAGGAGCCAGCCCAGACGGGAGGGTGAGAGGAGCCAAACTGACACACACTCCTTGGGAGAGTCACTGACCTCAGACAGCGGGTAAGACACAGTCTGTGCTGCACCTTGAGCTCGGTGACATGCTCCTGTATGACTGAATCTTTTGCATGCTCTGTCCTGATTATGGTTTGTCCTCACACTTTATCGATTAATGGCACAGTCTTTCATTGTTATGGTGCTTTGATGAAGCATACTAATGAAATTAAATAACTTGTGAAGGGTTTGTATGGGGATCTGACATCACATCATAAATGGAACGGCCTAACGTTGTCTCTCAGTCCCTCTGGCCATCTCTCTCATGCTACTGTCTTTCCCCTTGTGTGTCACTTCCCATCTCTCTTCCTTTTCCCAATCAAGTCTCGCACACTGGAGGAGGGATAATATGTGCTGGAGTCTTAATCTGCCACATGGGATCTTGGAGTTATAATCAAAACAGCTTTTGGGAAAACTTATGTGCCCCATCTGAGCATGCCCAGTCTTACCCACACAGGTTCCCAGGTTTGTTAGGATTGCCTCCTCCCCATTCTACCTCTAAACATAACCAATATGCCCAACTGGCTTCCACTGTTTCACAGGCTTTACACCTGCTTATGTAATGCATATCATCAATAATACAAGATTCATGTAGGGTTTATTTAAATATGTATATGGAGGATACGCTATATTTAGCTTAGTCTAGAGTTATGCAATTGAAACCCACTTGGATAAGGACTGTTAGAACGTATGATATTTCCAGAGATACAGTCTGGCTGCAGCCAATCTGTCTCTTCATGAAAACAGGATTGTTTAGTTTGCCTATTTGCACCAATTCTGGGGGTTAGTGTGCTGTAACTGAGACAAAGTCAATACAGCTGTTCCCTTGTCCACACAATTAGGCAGGCTTGTCAGATTTTCTCCCTTTTTCCTTAAATTGTGTTTGGCTGACTTTTTTCCTTTAATCCCTTTCAGCCACCAGCCAGTGACAGAGCATCTGAAAATAGTCAAATGACCTTGAATAATGTCAGTGGTTGTGTTAGTGTTTTATTTTTTCTCTCTGTCTCTTTTTCGTTTTATTCTTTGAGATGAGTAATCCTCATTTTCATGTCGCTGCTCTGCCAGTGCTATCAGAGCTTTCTATTGGGAATGTGGGAATTGCTAAGACATATGTTCTGCAGTTTTGCTCTGTTGTTTGTTCATCCTTCTTTCTTCTCCGTATCCAAATCCATTTTGCCTGGCAACCTTAGTGTAGATAAGGAACAGGCCTAACTTGGCGCTCTGATTAGGCAAGTGCTACTTGGACCCAATTAGACTAATGATGGCAATGTTACATGAGATGCCCTTAGATTTATGAAATTGGCATGGCCAGCCCCCTGCTTCCCCCAGCAAACATCCCTGGCCAGTGATGATCACGGATGGAAATGTCAAGGACACTCAGTGGCTTCAGCCTTGAGGGCGTGTACACATGTGCTTGTGTCTTGTTTACGTTGTCAGTCAGTCTCTCCACAAATATCCTGAAATGATCAGACTGCATGCAGCGAGCCATTTCATCTTGTTGTGGCCCATCAGATCTGCCATCAAGCATCCTCATACAGATACTGGATAGAAGGAGCTTTGGTGAGATGATTATTTTTTCACAGTCAAAGCTGAAGAACAGAAAGGCTGTCAGTGAAACAACCTCTAAAGTCTTGATCTGCCTTGAAGGACATCTGAGACTCACAGCCACCGTGTGTCATTGTGTAACATTTTCATTATGACCCACAGAAAATCACAATAGCCAGAAACAGGACTGCTACTCATGGTCTTTTGTCTCCATCTAGTGGGAGATGAATTCATCTTAAATAATTCAATATGCTCACATCTTTACTCTTTGTCAGTGTGTGTAGTTTTTCAGTCCAGGCCAGTCACTGTGTAGTGAGCATGCCTGCAGATTGTGGGACACGGCTCTTTCATTTCAGCTTGTTTCCCTAGGTTCTGTGATGGCACCAGAGGTCCACAGTCGCAGTCAAAGGATGTGTCCTACTGGAGGAGAAGAGGCCAGGACTTCACTGTGTTGCTGGATTATGCTGACTTCAGAGAGCCCCATGGAGGACAAGGGGGTTATGGAAGGCCAGAAGGGCCTCAGCAAGCAAGAGGCCAAGAGGTGTCTGCAGAGGACCGTCAGAGGGCAGCTCAGGAGAGGCAGCGCTGGGCTGCCCAGGCCCAGGCTCAGGCACAAGCTCAGGCCCAGGTCCAGGCCCAGGCCCAGGCCCAGGCCCGCTCTAGAGAGAGAGAGGCTGCTCTCCATCAGTGGAAGATGGCGACTGAGAGGAAATGCCAGAGCCTCGGCACAGAAGAATGGCGTCCAGCCGTGAGCTTTGGCCGCCAGCTGTCACAGAGTGAGGGTGAGCGTTGGGCACATGAGCAGCAGCGGCTCCATGCCAGGACACCAGAGGGCATGGTTGTACACCCCAGGACCAAAGCCAAATCCCAGTCCCTGCCCAGGATGTTGCAGCCTGAGAGCCTGCAATACGTGGACATAGGCTCATCCGGGCAAGAACTGTACAGGCGGGTCAATGGCCACCCACTGTCACACCACGACCTTTACAGGGCCCCCCGCTGGCCAGAGAATGGCAGGCCAGCCAGTGCGAACCAACTCTCAATGACACCAAAGCCCCGCTTCACCCGACCACCCAGACCTCCCTCCTATGAGATGCACCAGCAGATCAGGGGAAGCTGTGAGGTGTTGTCTGGGAGAGACTCAGTCATTCCCCAGGCCAGGGACAGAACGCCACTTCCCATATCAAGGACAGGTGACTCCCAACTGGACTATTATGCGCCAGACTCTGGACCTCCAGGATACATCCCTCCCCCATCATATAAAAGAGCCCCTATTATGGCTGGGGGGCGCCGGGGATATGGAGAAATTGCTGTTGACTACAGGTATATTTGTCTTTTTTTCTTAAACTATTCAAAATATTATTATAAGCAGTGACAGTGTGGCTGGTTTTGTTTTCACCTTGTCCTGGAGATAGGTACTGTTGCGGGTGCTGCCATAGAAGTGGTTTTGGGGACTTTGGCATATGTCTATATGCCTGGGAACAGATTCTGTCAATGTGATAGCATCAGAAGCTCAACACTAATGGGTTGGACCAAATCCAGTTTTGAACTTGGACTCATTTCGATGTCAACTACACACCTGTAAATGTATCTTACAAGGTTGTGACTAAGTAGTCCTCCATAAACACCTGCCAAACATCATTATTTTAATGCAATTATAGCAGAGAGAGTTGTAAGACATTAATAAATGTGTTTTTAGCCAGCCATTCATACCACATATTTCAATAAATTTCTCAAATGTTGTGTGACAAAGTATAATCTGAGACTAACTGCTTATTTTTGGACCAAGCCATACTATGATCAATTTCTCTTAATGGGTTTTATGTTATGCAGTAATATCAAGATCAAGACCATTTTCAGTTTTATATTCTGTAATAGTATTTGTTGATAGTTGCCAATGCGTCTGTCCAGTGAAATGAAGGAATACCCTGATAATATAATTAGGTTAGCTAACATCACTTCACTTTTAAGCTTTTACACTTTTTATTTCTACCGGTCTTGTTCCCGTCATTGTTGCTTCGATAAAATGCAACTGTGTTGTTTTTACTTGAAGGTACCGAGGAGATGTGTACCAGCAGATACAAGTGGCTCCAGACGGATCTCACTGGTTCATCAGACATCCAGCAGGTTCCTGGCCTGATCCCCAGAGAGAGAGGAGCTTGTCCTGCCAGAAGCAGCTTTACCCTGTGTATACTACCCAGGACCACCCTGGTGGAGGGGTCCAATATATCCCCTTTGATGACCCACGTATCCGTCACATTTCCTCAGCCCTGGGTGGCAACTCCCTGACGGACGCTGACAAGATACGCCACATTCGCAACGAGCTTCCCAGCGTCACCGTGTCGGAGCCCGTATCCGACGACAGTGCCTTTTTGCCCCCACCACTGGGGCCTTTCATCGCTGCCAAACTGGCCGATGATGCTAAAAACCAGACGTCTTCTAGCGACTTTGACAATGACAATAACAGGTGGCACAGTGATTTGCACAAAGAAACTGTCGATAACTTCCCAGCAACTGACCAAAACTACAACAACAGATATCCCAAAAACCAACGTCCTCCTCCATCTCCCTCTTCCAGCTTCCAGGCTCCATCAACAAGAACTTCCTCTCGCCAGGGGTCCAGCTCAGACCAGATCTTTGCAGAAACCATCACTCAAGTGAAGAAAATTGTCCCAGATACAGGGTCAGATAACAACAGGAACACTAAGAGAAGAGTGAGCGAGACCATCTTCTGCCTTGTGTCTGTGCCAGTTCACACACCCACTAACATTAATAAAGACTTAGCAGCAGATCAGAACAACAACAAGACAATGCCAAGCCTGACCGTCACTAACACAGAGACCTTTGCTGTGGGCCTCAAAGAGAGCCAAAGCGTTCGGAGCAAGTCTGTCAATGAAATACCCATCAAACACCACTACTCTCACTATCACACCAGCAGCACATCCTCAATGAGGAATTACAAGAGGGCTCCTTTAAGGAAGGAGATAATAGATGCCTGGGCTCTGCAAGCCAGTGAAGACAAAGAATTGTGCTATGCCGGGTCCTGGCCCGGAAACCAATACCGTAATCAGGAAACCCAGACTGGCTCACCTTTGACGGTGGTAAAAAGCCCAGAACCACAGAGTCCTCCTGGGGGACAAGAGCCTGTTCAGTCTGCTTCAGACACAACCACAGACAGTGGTATGGGGACAGACAGTAGTTCTTCTTATGGTTACCCCATGACAGGCCAGAAAAACCTTCATCGCTCCAGCAACAGCGCCTTCTCTCGTCTCAGCCTTAGCCCAACGCAACTGCCCTCACTGCAACCATCACAGCAAGACCCACCCTCTCCATCAAAGGCCCACAATCAGGGAGACCATCAGCCATCATCTCCCCGAAAGAGCAACTCCAGTCCCCCTGAGAGTGCAGAGCAAGTGGCCTTTGGACAGTTTCTCTTAAAGCCAGTGAACAGACGACCATGTGATGCCATTGGTGAACTGGAGAGCATTAATAAGGAAATGGAAGACACGATCAAGAAGAGACCCAATGTAGATCAGTTTAAATCAGGAGCACATTTCACTGCTGGTCCAGAACCAGGCAGGGAAGCAATCAGTCTTCCACCAATGCACATAGAAAAACCCACCAATATAAAAGTCAGATCAAAGTCCTTGGCTTCTACTGCTGATCTCGACTCCATGGACATGAGGAGTGCTTTCTCCAGGCCACAGACCAACAACATACCACAAAAAAATGAGCTGTCTGTACTCCCCAACACAGGCTTCAGAGACAATTGCCTCCTGTCCCCACTATCCCCACACAATGAGTCAAATTGGCTTTATAGACAGGACATCCCAGTCCCTCAAGAGTCCTTGCTGAGGGATGTGGGGCTAACAGTATACACAGAGACTCCAGGTGGTCCTGGGGAGCCAATGCAGCGCTCACTCTCAGTCCCGTCTCCACTCAGTCATAAGGAGCTTAGTCAGTCAGTGCAGCTCTCATGGGAGAGTAGGACAGCACTAGTTAAAAATAGTGGTAGCCCTGAGCACAATTCAAGCAAAGAGCTTCAAACTGTGGTGGATACTAAGAGAAAAGTTAAATCAGACAATGGTCCACCATTCAGAGGTGAGGTGAATTTAAGAATCTGTAGATCCAGGAGTGAAAGCAGCAGATCACCTCAGAAAGAAGATTCACCACATATCACAAGGCTGACCAGGGAGGTTTCTTTTGTGTTTGAGGATGATCGTGGCAGTGAGAGATATGCTATCTCCGAGCCTCTGACCTATAAGAATGAGTCAACAATAGCAGACAAGCATCTGGAAAACTTACTGTTTCAGGAGAAAGTCAACACTTTACCTGCAGAAGACCTCAGCAACTTGTATGAGGTCAAATACGCAAAAGGTATTCCTGAGAACGAATCCATTGAGCAAAGGGCAGCTAGGATCCTGGGTATAGCTGTTCCAGTGGAGGCCTTGGGTGTGGCTGACAAACAGCCTGAGGACAACCAGGATGAAACAGACACCCCTGTAGCTGAGAAAGGACAGAGTCCAAGTGAAGAGATACTGCAAGTGATAGAAAAGTGTGAGCAAGACAAAGAGGAGTCCCATATTGTCCAGGGCACAGAGACCGAGGAAGTGATGGAGACAGTATTAGGTGTGGATCAAGAGGAAGGTGACAGACAAAAGCACAGCAGCTACCACAGTGATGGTGAACACATCCAAGACACTGAGACTCAGTCAGCTGTAGTATTGGACTTACCAGAGTTCCCACCCAGTAAGCTTCCCCTCTCCCTGCCTGTCACTCCTGATGAGAAGCTAGCACTGAGCGTGTGCAGCAGGGAGAAGAGGGGGCGAGGTGGGGCATGCAAACTGATCGAATCCCTGCAAGATAAGCTAAACTCCTCCGCTTCTTCATCTGCTACATCTCCAGGCAGATCAGCCACAGACAGAATGGCACGCCTGAAAGAGCTGGACTCAGTATCACGGATAAGACGACTCAGTCTCAAAGGTTCTGAGTCTGGAGAAGAAGCTGGTGCTGAGGAGAGAAATAAAGAGAGAGAGGAGAGTGAGGTTGAAAAAGAATCAAAGGAGGAAGTTGAGAAGAAGCAAGAAGAAGAGGATGAAAAACAAGAGGAAGAAGGAAGGGACAATGCGGAAACCCCAGATGAACACAAGAATGCACATGAAACATATGAGAATTTGGGAGATCCTGAAGAAGCATGTGGATCTAAAGAAGTAATGGAAGCGACATGTAAGGAAGAGCAAAGACAAGAAGAGGAGTCAGGAGAGATTAATGTTGAGATTGCACTGAAAGTAGACCATGAAGCCAGTAAAGATGTTTGTCTTGAATTAAAAACAGAGGAGCCAGAAGCAGAGGTGGAGCTGAAGATAGTGGAGGATGACAAGGAAAAGCCTTTGGAGGAGTTGGGAGATGGACAGAATGCAGAAGAGGTCAGCAGAGCTGACTCAACACAGCATGCTGAGGGAGAAAAGTTGCCCAAACCAAAGCAACGTACCAGGCTTCAGAAGCCTCCTCTGCTTCCCAAACCCCGCAGTGTTCCTAAGAGAGAAATAACGCTGCCACTCAGCTTCAGCTCTGTGACCTGTGGCACCTCAAACATGGAGGATGAGGAGGTACTCTCTGTCTCAGGTGGGTGTCACAGAATTATGACTTAAACCATTTGATATGCTTATTTTGACTCTTGAGTGAAACAACACTATAATATTATATATAGGTAATAACCATTTAGCAATAGGTAAACTGATTGATACTTTTGTTAGAGGGACAGTTTAGCATGCCGGGAAATAAGCTTATTTGACAGATGATTAGATGTGTATCAATGTAATGTCTGTATGTTAGCTTAGCTTAGCATATAGACTGGAGCCAGCAGTGCATGTGACAGCTTGTCATTCACCAAACATGTGGTATTTAATGAGCTGGCCAGTTGGTTCCAGTCTTTATTCAAAGCTAAGCTACTGCTTGCTAGCCCTAGCCTACTATACTTTGAATGCAGAAATGACAGTACTACCAGTCTTTTCATCTGACTCTAGACACTGAGCTTTAGAGGCGCTGTAGGCTTGTTTTTGAACACAAAGGAGAGGCTGGCTGACTCTTACTCCCTTGCTCTCAGTCTTCCATCTCCTAACTTAAGGCATAGGCAGACCATCTCAGCTTCGGAAAGACAGCAAATAAGCACATCACCCAAAATGTTGGTCTGGTTCCTTTAAGGTCCACTTTAGCAGAAGCAAGCAACATCCCCCTAGTGGTCTTACTTATATTCAATTTCATTGTCTTATCTTTTCCTCCCTCTCTTTTCTCATCAGAAGCCTACGACCCTAGCCGGGTGGAGAGAGTGTAGCCTCTGACACCACCTTCACCACTGTGGAAATCTGTCTTTCTCAAGTTAACAGCTTTTTTCCAACAACAAAGGCTTTCATCTCACCTCATGGCTTAGTCAGCCGTGACCCCTCCAATATTGTTACACATTACTTCTTACAGAACTGACTGTCCTGGTGCTGCGAGAGCATTTTTACAGCCAAATAAAGGCACAGATAGTGCCAATTCTCCAGGCCTTTTCAACCCTATCGTCCGTGTCCTCCCATTCTCTCCACCGCTCAGAAAAGTTTATTTGCTCAAGCAAGCGGACTTCCTCTTTTGAAGTTGTATCATTTTGCTTTTGGAAAAGTGCATGTCATCATTCCCAGTCCACATTCAGGCTCCTCTACGAGCTTGGGTGTTGAAATATGAATGTAAAAGTGCTTCTGTTCAGCAAAATAAAAAGAAATGTAACAGAAAAAAAACAAGAAGGCAACATTATTGCATTACAATCAGTATTAACCTACACCAAATGTAAATAAAACAGAGATATAAGATTTTATTAAGAATATAAAAAATCAATTTAAGACATTTAATTGCTGAAGAAATGTATATTTTCTTATCTATGTTAAGAAAAGACTAGATTTTTGGAAGTGTAGTCTTTGGGTGTATTACTAATAATGAACCCCCTGCTCTTTATTCTTATACTTGTGTGATAGAGAATGTACTCAGAGAGCTGGGATTGCAATGAGAAACACTGTGGTCCTTGAATAGTTTCACTCAAGAGCAATATAGTTGTTGTACATGAGCATTTGTGACATGATTTGAGAAGTAAGTCTCCGTTTCAAGGAGCTGATCTCATTTAAATGTTTGCTTTGAAGCTCTGCTTTTTTTGGTACAAGTGTTAGATTTGCGCTGCTGAGATGATTGGCTTTATGCTACCGGCGAGCACCTGATAATCTCCTCAAATACTCAGAGATTACACTAGGAGGGATTCACGTTCGTTCGCACCCTCCCTCCGACCCAGCGCCATCAGCCTCAGCATCAGCAATCGCAACATGTATCAGAAACGTCTGATGTTAAGTGTTATTTTCGTTAATCCTCATACTGTTCAAAAAGAAAATCTATATTTTGTGGCATTAACAGAAGTCTATATTTAACCGGGGAGTTTTCTTTGTCATATCTTAGTCTCTGTGTGATTCAGAAGTGCTTTTTGCAGGAAATGATAGATGTAGCTATATTGTTCGCAGTGTGCCTTGTACACACTGTGTCTGTGGAGAACTTTGTTTGTGTGTAACACATCCAGTATTGTCAGTTTACAAATCCTAATTTAAACTGGACATTGGTAATTAATTTTACTTAAACACACAAAAGACACATTTAGAGTTGTTTTGGCAATAATAATAAATATTAAGCCATGGATGCTTAATATGGACACTGTACAGAACATAGTTGTTTGAATACTAATCACTGTATCTGAACATGTTCACTAATTTAATGTTGACATATCAATGCTTTGTAAGTTGTGGACATAACTGGCAGTTGGTTTACACTCACATCATTTATGGGGTAGCAATACAAGGAATTAAAAACATACCAAACCAAACTTTATGCTATGCATTGGACATCAACATTCACTGGGTTTAAGTACCAAAATTCAAAGCTAAAACTGCAACTTCTGGTTTGCTTCTTTGACCCTGTCACTCTCTGATCCAGCTGTATTTGATGTTAAACCTGTTGGTATTGGTTGTAGACGTGTGTGGAAGTGGCTGCGGCTTGGGTTCGCCAGTGGAAGCTCAATCTGAGGTTTTGTCTTTGTCCTGTTACCAACCCAGTACCTGTACCTCTGGGTTCCAGGTAATGTTTTATCTGGTCATTCTCGTAGGTCTTTTTGTATTGCAACTTCTTTGTAACATAATATAGACTATTGGTGCACATCTTGCTTTGATATTTTCTATTTTCATACAGAAGTATGTACAGCTTCTTTTGTATGCGCAGCATCTTTTGTTTTCCTCTTTTTTTGTGCATGAAATGCGTAAGACGTCACAGAGAGAAGGTGTATTTGCATATAATTGCATTTGGTACTATATAGTCTATCCAATAAACAAGTGTTATATTTCATATAATGTATATTTTATTTTCAAAAGTTAAGCTACATATTTAAACAGAACAAGGTATTTTTAGATTATTGTGAAAAGGGAACTGTTTTTGAAGGCACAATATTTGTCTATATTTGCTATGATCATTAAAATGGTCATAAATAGAGACAAGTGTGTGCTGTTGTACAGTGCTGCAGACTATTCATAAATAAAAGTCTTTGCATGAAACACACTGCTTGATTTTGTTCCATTCATTATTATGATACATTATGTGATGTAAGGACAATGGAAAGTGATGCACATATTTAATAATAACAATGGTGAAAAATAAAGAACTATTGTGTTTATTGTAGGGAAGTAATGTTGTAGCCACGATCAACATGATAATTTTGTTGTTGGGCACAGTAACAAAGCTGTGTGTCATTTGCTTTAATTTAAACAAGCCAAACATCACTCACCAGGTGAGCAGAATATAAACAATCAGTTTGACTCTGAAAGTTAATTTTAAACCTTGAAGACTATGACATTAGACATCATTTGGCATTTTTCTTTCCCAAAGAAAAATCGAGTTAATCAAATTACTTAAACCCTTTGCCAGAGAGTGAACCAGGTATCTTTAGGACTCTAATCCTGGGGCAGTTGTAGACTTGGCTTTCCTCCATTTTATCAACAACTTTCTTTACCATGTAACAAAGAACACAAATGAATCTGTCTAAAAATGTCAATATGATTGAACTCAGTATCTTTGTGATCAAATTAAAATATGAAAGTATAAAATTTAAAAGATATTTGATGCCAGTTTTTATTGGTGTCGACTGTGTCCATAGGATGACAATTTAGTGGGGTTTACATCAAATACTAGCATAAATGAGTCCATATACATGACATGATTTGTAAATGAAATTCTGATTCATTAAGCGTTTCTCCTGCTCCTGGCTCAACCTCAGCACTTCAGTGCATTAAACTATGAATCACTACTATGAATGGAGCAATGCTGACACTCAACATTTAACTGAGCCTTTCATTTAGCTTTTCATTTACACCAACACACAATTACTTCAACACAATAACAGTATATTCTATTTTAAAGTCCATTACTATAGAGTCCATTACTAGAGTCTGCGAGTCTTCTTGTACCTTTGTTTTCAAATGAAAAAATTAGATCTTTTTGCCTGACCACTGGTCCACTGGTTATCAACAAACCCGCTGTGACGTCACAACACTTTTGTGTTTGTTTTAAATATGGTTTTCTGATACAGTACCTGGAACACCTCTGAACAGAAGGAGACGTCAACCCAATATATTACATATTACACTGTAATTAAGCTTTAATGTAGTTTTTATTATAGCTTCAATCATAGCATTTGAAATGACCAGCAAACCAAATGTGAAGCAGTCAGAATAGTTGTGAAAACTTCAAGTGATTATTGTTTATCATTTTTACTCAGACTTACTGCAGCTTATTGGCCATGAAGCCACAGTCACTCAACAGAAACAGTGTGCTGCTGCTCACCTCCCTTGAAAATACCTCATGAGTGAGTGTTGAGGTTTGGACATGAAACTGTATGAAGCACAGACGACCTCACACCAACAGTCCCTGTGATATGATGTGACATTAAGAGCACCATCTGCTGGACACAATGGCCATTTAATGCTGTAATACAGAGTTGCACAGAAAATGAAGTAAAGTAAAAAGAGCATCTTTATAACTCTGACTATGGAGCAGTAACTTGGGTGTACTAGGAAAATGAAGTCATTTTCAATGAGTCTTCTCTTCTCTTCTCTTCTCTTCTCTTCTCTTCTCTTCTCTTCTC
>CM076667.1:3660786-3679643 GCA_038496675.1 Rachycentron canadum
AGACACAGACCATCATTGTTTTAGAAAAGCGGCTCACTGACTAATGACATACTTTCTCCTGGACTGCACTTAGGGTCCAATTAAGTGTTGTGCATGCCCATGAAAACCAAGAAGGCTGAAACACATTAATTTCCACTTTTTAATTCTTAATCTTATCAGCTGCACGAATCACCCAAGTCAAAGAAAAAAAAAAGAGTGAAATGATACATGAGGCTAATAATACAGCAAGACTGTATAAGTACAGCTAAGGCAGCTCCTTTCACTGTCACAATTATCTTAACTGTCAGGAAACCGCAGTTCCTGGCATTTCTCAACTTTGTTATTATTAAGTTTAAGCTGGTGCCTGCCAGTATGAACCTATGCACTATATAATATCATTGTTAGTGTAAAAAAAAAAAAAAAAAGCAACCACAAGTTTCCAATGAGTCCGATTTCTCCGCGCGAGCAGACCGCGGGTTTGCCACTGAAGGAAAAAAAAAAAAAAAAAAAAAAATCGCTCACTCACTTGCACACACACAAAATTACTACTGAGGAGCAGGACAAGTGCCTAAAGAGACAAGAATGGTTTTCAAAATAGCTTCAAGAAAGTATCGCCATTATTAAAGTCATTCGTTAACAGTTAGAGTGCCTGCCAGGCAGAAACAGACATGTGGACTGAGAGACTTGGCAATCACCAAAGAAAACTGTTGTGCTGTAGCCAAGACTGAGCATAGACACCTAAGGCAAAGTAAAAGTGAAATTGAGTAGTGGTTGTTCATATTGACACAGAATATGGCTTGCAATTAACAGACACACTGGCATGTATCTAGTGTGTGTCAGTGAGTTGAGTGACACAACATCCACCTATTAGTCACCAGTCAGGGCATGCTCTTTGCATCACTAACCTCATAAAACTGAATAAATGATTTCACCCTCCAAAGGGGAAATGATTTATAATGAATGACTTTACTGCTGTACGCATTCACTTTACACCAGATCCTGTAACATGCAAGGCGAATATCAATCAGCATTTAAAAGGGTGGTTGCTGGATGCAGAAAAATGCAACATGTGAAAGAGCCAGTTTTTTTCTTTGATTTGCTGGCAGAGGGATTCCTACCATGAGAACTGATGAGTTGGAGATCAAAACTTTGACTGTGTGAAAGCCAACAGGCGGCTCACACACGACTACTCCATCAACATGGATGATGAGGGAGTTACGCTGTGTAACACAGACTTCTTATTATTCAGCTTGAAAGAATGCAAGCTATACAACATGTGCACCACAGTGGCCCCGCATGCTTCAGCAGGATATGCACATCCCTTGTAGTTGTGAGTCAGTTGTTCCCATTTTACCGCAGAGAGGCAGTCTAAACTTTAGACACTCACACATCACCCACATCCAGAGAGATCCATCTGGAAACGCCAACAATGGTGCAGTTGAGTGGGTCAAACCTCGAGGGAGGTTTTAGGGGTTGAGTGAGATGATCCATAGTAGCTGCTGTCCTTGCCATGGCATGAAGTCTCATGACTAAGTCATGGGGAGGGGTGGGGTCACAGTGCAGCAAAGCTCAGGAAGCCAGGTCATGACCATCTGAAGGCTGCTATAAATGTAGCTGAATTCTAAATATCTTTTGAAGTACTGATTCGTTTTAATAATTACCCCTGAAAACTATACTATTGTTAATATTACTATAGTAATATTTCCCTCTGGGAAAATGGAGTCAGCTTAGCATAAAGAAAGCCTTTCTTATCAGAGTTGTGCTTGGACAGGGGAACCAGGACCAGATCAGTAGGGGTCTATAAATCAAGCAGTTCACTTTCTCTGCTCGAGCACCCTTAACAACTTCTTGATCGAGCCGTAAACTATTTACAAGTCAGCTTCTCCAATGACAGTTGAATGTTAAATACCATTAATAGCCTCAGATATCCTCTGTACACACAGCACATGTGTGTGCTGTGGTGAAGTGGTTGGCCTCCATCTCCTCTCTAATATCAAAGGTTCAGAAAGTCTCATTGTGCAAGTTTTTATAATCCTCTGACATGGCTTTGAACCTACGTTGGCTAAACTGCTAAAACTTTTAAAAAGCAGCATTTATGAGAGTCTGGTGGCAGCTGCCATGACACTGTTTGGGGAAGGATCTGTATTAATATTGCAGGACTGTCTCAGGTTGCAACAAGCTGAGCAGCGACCTGCACTCTGCGTAATCTGCTTGACTTGGCAGCAACCCATGGAGGACCCTGCTAGTGGTAATAGCGACTTTTGTGACTTTGTATGAACACAGCTCTCTTGTGCACGTTTGTGGATGGTGAGGTTAAAAGTGATTAGTTTTAGGTTGGTTGGCAGCAAAAAATATACCTGAATGGAAACGCAACCTGGTGCCACACAGTTGTACCTGCAGGTGGACGAGTTGGGAAACTTCCTTTTATCTGCAAGTATTTCTCTTCTAAACAAATGGGTAGAAAAGAAAACCATTCTTTGCACTTGTCTTTGCCCCTGTGCCCATTAACTGAAAACCATCCAAGCGATGGACTGTGCAGCCAGGATGGCACAGAGAGCACTAGCCAGGCAGTGTGAGCAAGTTGTTCCCCCTGGGCCAGAGAGGGTGAACCCTGGGTTAAGCAGCTATTATGAAACAGCCAGGCAGAGATCATGTCTTGGCGTGAGCAAAGCAAAGAAAAGTGGAATTAGAAATTTCTGAAAGATGAGGAAAACCCAAAGCAACTGTAGAAAGTAGTGGAGAAATGCTTGTAAATCTTTGGCCATACGGAGAGTACCATAAAAATAAGCCCACACACAGGTTCTCCTACTGTGGCCTGGCCCATAACCCACTGGACTTCTCTTACACCAGGGATGTGATCCATATTTTACACCATATTCCTGCCATTTTAGAGGCATTGACTGCAAAAAACTGATAAAATGTTCCTTCAACTACTGTTTCTTTGCTCTTATCTTAATGTTTTTTTTTACAGTAAGTTCATTCATTCTGATATCCTTTTCCTTCTGACAGCCTGTCAGCCAAATAAGCCTTGACGATGATATCACCCCAGGAAACAGGTTATTTGGATACATTTACCTCTTTGGAGAAAAGGATTTTCAAGAAAGGTTTAATTGAGCATGTTCACTGACTGGATGCCAGGATTGCCATTGACCTAAAACAATCAGGACCCCGTCTCTGTTTACACTGGCCGGATGCCAAATGACTGAACCAACATGACAAAAGCCTGGAGACTGAGAAGTGGAAGAAGTGAAAAGAGCTTATCTCGCTCAGAGATCAAACCACCAACTGCTAAAGCAGGGAGGGGGCTGGACAGGGAGAGGAGTGCTAATGAGCCTGAAAATGTTCCTCAGCATAACACGAATACAACGGCTGCCAAAGACCCTCCAAAGCAACTCACGTCTGTCACAAAGCCCAGGAAACTGTGCAGATAAGGTCACATCATGTCCCACGCAACTCAATGAAGCAAGTTACTAAGCAAGCAAAAGAAGGGAAACAACATCAATATCTCTGACTGAGACCGAAGAGTTATAGCAAATTTGTGTTGTGATGGCTGATATGTGGCTACTAAAGATAAGACTGTGATGAATGGACTATTAGATACAGTTGGAACCATGTGTGGTGTTATTCAGAAAAACATTGTGATGAGACAGTAATCGGGCTATGGTGATGGAGGGATTTGTCATCTAATTTAACTATAAAAAGCAAATCCATCTTATGATGCAGATCAGAGAGATGAACACTGCTTTGACTATTTAACATTTCATTCTGAATATGTTAACACAAATCGGTCACCAAGCTTGATGTGCTGTACAAGAAAAAAAAAAAAAAAAAAAAAAATAATAATAATAATAATAATAATAAGAGGCTTCGTCCAAAGCAAAAGGACAGTCGATCTCCACCCACTGATGAGCAGGTGGGATGTGTTGGAGTAAATGTGTACCCAGAATTTGCTCCATCCATCATGGAGGACAATGGGAGGCACACAGCGCCAACTGAACATCCCAGCACCAAGCACTCTGGCCTGTAGCACCAGCTGTGTTTGTCTTCCCAATAGGACAAGGATAGTAAGTGAGACCTTATGGCTACTGGACCGAGGTAGGGAAGATCAATCACAATTTCCATTGTTATGAGGATTGACTGGTAAGCAGGCGTAGAGCTAACAAGAGAGAGGGGGAGTACAAAATTGGGTATTTCCATAAAAACAGGGCTGTTGATTCCCCAAACAATGCGGCAACGCGTGTTGTTGTTTGAAGCAGGTATCAGAAACAAAAATATATCAGTCTTTGTTGCACACAGACATGATGGAACTTCACACAGCATCAATGTGCAGCAAGAATATGCTTTGAGAATATAAGATCACAGACACTCCAACTGGGTTCTCCATAGCAGGCGCACTGTCAACTCCCATACGTGAATCCGTGCACCAGCAAATAGCTTCTGTACCCAGTGCTCCTTGTCCTCCCAGTCTCATTGTTCATACATTTTGATAATCAAACTATTCCGCCGCTTTTAAATCACTCGGTTGAGTTCAAAGTGCTGAAACAGCACCTTCTCCAGACTGAAATATTGTATGCCGTCTGGTATGCTTATAGGAATTACATGCACTGCTACTCAACTGCTACCATGGGGGCTATTTGCCTCATGTACACCAATCACCACATGATTTATATGGCTATCAATAAAAGGATGGTAATGGCGTGTCTTCCAGTTATTTCTTTGGGGGTCAATGTAAGTCTGAATCACAAGTGAAGTTGACTGGCACTGTTTAAGAGCTACCTCATTCCCTTGTTCACCTACAGCCCAATCATCTCTAACCTTTAATCTGATTCTTTGACACACTGGAAAAGCTCCCACCATCATTTAATCTTCATTTTTTTGTAAACCTTACAAGCTATTTTCTCTAACCAAGAAGGAGTGCGATTCAATTTAGACCCACACATTAATCTTCTCAAAGGCTGGGGAGTTGTGGCTGATATGAAGCGTGTGAATGGGTGTGTCAGTTCAGCTGGATGGCACCACATCGCCCTGCTGAGCTGGACAGAAGGTTCCCGTTTGTGCAGCAGTGTAGGAGATCCCGTGCTGGAGCAGATACACAAAGCGCATCTGACTGAACAAATCCCTCAAAGTGGATGGCAGAGTGTGCCTGTGTGTGTGTCTGTGTGTGCACGTCTGCCAACCCAGTAGCCACAGTAAGACAAGTTAAATTCAGAATCACTGAATTATGCAGCACCCAAGATACAAAGCTTCTCTTTCGGCTGATTTTAAGTCACAGGGCCAGTGGTTATTATTTTTCTGTCCAAGCTACCACTACAAGACAGGGCGGGGAATGTCATCATCGTGTTGGTGATAGCTCTCTGACCTGTAGTTGTGTGCACCAGGAAGAGGTCGAAGCAAGTCATGTGTCTCTCGTGAGTGTGGTAGCAAACGAAAGGTCTTGGCCAAGATGCTGTCAACACCAGCTTTTAGTCCACCTGCTTTTTTTAGCAGCCCACTCCAGACTCTGCTGGCCGTACACTACCAGCAAACACTTTGAAAGCCAAATATAATCGCAACCACAGCAGTAAGAAATAGAAACGTACAAGTCACCGTTATGCCTCCCTGATGGTGCCATTTAAACTAGAATAAAAGCCTTGAAAGGGCATTTTCATTGTAATAGAGTCCAAGGTTTTTGTTGATTTTAGTTTGAGCCACATCAAATCCCTTTGTCTGGAAGATGCAGAAGTCCTGTGGTTTCCCCTGCAGTGCCTCTCTACCTAGAGACAGTGGAAGGCCTTCATCCCCGTGTGACAATAAGCTCAGATGTTACCCATGCCTGATAAGTCACATGCACGGCACCTTATATGGAGAAAAATGTGCCGAGGAGAAGACATGAAACATTGGCGTTTCTCGGCCAGCGGGCTAGCACTTCAGAATTAACGACGACGGGCACTCACACACAGGCGGCGGAGGGGAGAACAATTCCTTTACTCCCTCGACGAAGGCCACTGTTCACACAGAGCATCAAGTATCAAAGACAAGAGGAGCAGGTTTTCCACAACTGTAAAACTGTTCTTCTTCACATAACTCCACAAAGTTGCACAAAGCAAATCAAGCAACTTCAAAACAGATCGTTCCATGGGGGGGGAAGTTCCTGTGGTAGTTATGTCACTGTCTGATGATGTTACTGAGCTCCTCAACTTAAATTAGACAAGTGACGAGCTGTGGATGCCTGTGAAGCAACTCAGTGCCACCCAGAGAGGGGGTAGCATTACATCTCTCTTTTGTCACTGGTAAACAACTTTGACAACTGGCAGTCCTGCCAGCTGAAAGGCAAAATGTGCAACACTTGGCACAAAAGGAAAGACAGAACAAGCAAAGCCATTCACATGTTTTCCACTGAAAAGGAAATTACAGGCCACTCTCAATCAATATCACTCTGGTTCAAGACCCCGTCCTAACCCGGGGAAAAACAGAATAGTAAAAACATACTGTTCCTTGTGGTTGAGGATTTCTTGGCCACAAAAATGCAAGATGCATAGGCCAAAATATCTATAGAGTGCCACGACTTCTGACCCGTCTCTGGGTGCACACATGAGAACTACAGCAATTATGTAAGTAAATAGCTATTTCTGTATAGTCCATTAAACAGGCAGGGAGGCTGAAATATAAACCAAATTACACAGCATGTTCCCCCTCCAGAAAAATAAACAAATCACATAATTGTGTATCTTTTCTCTTCCGCTCATTCTGGGCTGAGTCTAATTCCTGTTCTAAGTAAACAATAACTTTACATCGCATCCACTTATATAAGCCACCAATTAACAATCATTTATCAAAGCAATTACAATTATCATGTCACATTTCCTCGAGTTTGAACCTCAACACCAAGATACAGCTGTACTGGACAGACACCAGGCTTCAGATGGATCAATGCACAGGACTATTAAAGTCAAACATTAACCTGTGTTTTTATTACAACCCTCTCCAGCAGCGTGCAAAGGCAGCGCTAAAGCCACACTAACACCTTCGCGTGTGGGTTTCCATGACAGAGGGCCCAGCATGCCAAAAGGTATGCCCCCGTCCTCCATGCTCCATGGCTCTGTTTGCTCTGGGCAGGCCCTTCACCCCAGGGGTCCCGGGGCCCTTTTGTTGCTTCTGTATGTAGCTCGAGAGCCCTTCCACCCCAGCGCACAGCCAAACAACAATACAAGTGGAGGATAAATCACATCCAAACAGAAGAGTAGAACATACCCCAGCATTTAGTGGAATGACCAATGCCCCCAATCTCTTGGTCCATAAATCAGAAGAAAGAAAGAGAATTAATCAGCAGCCTGGCTGACATGGACGCCGCTGTGGACGACATGTTGAGCATCTCCACACTCATTGTGTCAATGGATGACACCCTGATACCTTTAGCATGGACTGCTAATTAATGTCCAAGGCTGTACATAATTAGAGGATCCAATTCATTTCATTTATCACACCAAAGCACATTTCATACTGGACAAAAGTGTTATTTAATTTCAGTTGACCATAAAGATAAAAAGGCAGAGCTTTGTCTCTCCAATACGATAAATATAGTACACTTTTTACACAGTGACCCAGCCTGTGAAAAGTCCCTGCACCGTGAAACTGTGGTAATCACTGACGACGATCACATGTCTGTGCATGGAAATCATTTCTCCCACAGCTGCTGCAGCGAGATTTACTACACACAGCGGCCAAGTGAGAAGACATTGGTGCGATTCACCCCGAATAAAACACAAACACCCCCAAACTTTTCTTCAGCGGACACGTTGAAAGTGAGCGCGGTGATGCGTTCAGGTGTTCAAGCGGCCAAAGCGCACGCACACACGAGATGAGTCTTTTAAAAAACCAACGTGACTGTCGGAATAAGTTCGCCTGCAACTTACCGGCTAATGTTTCCTCTGACAAAACACACTTCACGTCTTCACGCTTCGCTAAGACTAAATATCGCGCTGTTGCATTTAACAGCGGCGTAAAAGTCAGATTTTCTTGGAGCGTACTTCCACTATTTCTCCGCGTCCAGACCAAATGTTCCTGGGACGCAGCGCCAAGAGACTGCGGACTCCTCCCAGACAATGTGGGGTTAAACTCCTCCTTCCCACGGACACCGAGGGAGACGAGGGGGGGTAGTAGCTCGGTACAACATGCGGCACCGTTGATATTGATGATATCTAAATGCACCGTAAATCACGTGTGCGCAAACTGTGGTTCGAGAACTTTCGGGGGTCGCTCGGGGGTAAACGTCGCGGTCCTCATTTAATTCAAATAAAGTTTAACTACATGACTGTTTCACCTAAATTAAAGGGCCACACCACTGATATTACACATAACGTTCATGTTAATCATCGCGAGGATTAGATACCCAGCCAGTGAAAACAGCTGTATTATCTCTTCTGTGGTAATAGAGATAAATTTCCAAAGACTTATTCGTCTTGAAATAAATAAGACAGATGATGTCATGGTTATCTCAGTTTGGGCAAGAGACTTTTTTTTACAGACAGGCTGCTGTAACGACTCAAGTCAAAAATCCAATGTTTTTAGAGTTCTCAACTACTGCTGCATCAATTTTTTCATTTTTTTTATCACCCGCAAATCAACTTTTAGGGTGCAGATTTAGAGCAAAAATGGAAGCAGACAAGTAGGAAAACACACGGTTGTGTCAGTAAAGTACTGGAAGTCTTCTAAACAGACCTGTTCACATGTTTGACAGGGCATATTTTCCACATGGACCTTCCAGACGTGGACAGATACTAAATCTTATGTTACAGGGATCAACAGACATAGAGATGTGGAAACTATACATCAAGCTATAGGCAATGTTCTGTAAGGTTGTAAATTCATAGTTTTCACAGCAACGAACTGAACTGGACGTATTATAATACATGTAGACATGCACATATAAATCCATGCACACATGTTATTAATGCTTTTAACTTCAAAAATCAAAAAGTCATTGAACAAGTATGTTCCCAGCCAGGTTTATCATTTTTTGTGTCTATTCTTATCTCTACTTCCGTTCTGTTGTGAGGATTTGCAGTGCATGTATTGTCAAATCAATGAAGCTATGTTCTGAATAAGCTTGTGTCCATTTGTATGTGCATTGAGCTCGCGGGGCCACCACAGGAGTTACTGTTTTGACTTCTTATCCAGTCAATGTATACGCATATACCTCAGGATAAACTATTGTTGAGTTTAGATCTCACTGGCAAGAGAACATATTTTGCATAACACTATCAAACTTGTCTGTGACATGAATAAATGAATTGATAAGCAGTGAGAGGAAACAGGTTTGGTCTCCTCAGACAATCAAATAGCATGCAAGTGAAGGGAATAATCATTGTTATTCTTGGACCTAATGTTTTAAGTATTCACCCCTCCCTCTCATTTTCTCTCAGTCATTCTCAGCCACATTCATTGAAATGCCTCCACTCCCTGATAGCATAGTTGTGATGAGCAGGCCTTCCTTCCTGCAATCTCCTTTGGATGCTCATAAACCTGGTGTTTCGTAATGTGGGTCTTTGGCCAGGCGTGTCAGTCTGTCCAGACAGAGCTAATCTGCATATCAGCCTCTATACAGCTGCTACAGCAGAGTTTGAGTGTAGTTCCCTATCTCTCTCCTGCCCAGTGTAGCAGCAGATCCTGTAACACTCTGTTCCTTTCATCACAGACCCATCAAGATCTGTCTACACAACAAGCAGCCCCTCGTTCCCCCTCAGCAAATCTAGCCACAGGGTATTCATCTCCAGTTGGCCAAGCATATTGTTTTGAAAACAACAAAATATCTAATTATGCATCTTTAAGAGTGTCAAGGGATTATGCATACAAATTAGGTTGTATATCATCCAGAAGAACCGTCATGTTAAACCATGATTACTGCAATGATCCACTGGGTAAATGTCTCTCAGTCTTACCAGTGACGTGCTACAGATCCCCACCCAGTATGTAATGTTGTTCAGTATAGCATTGTGGAAATATTCAAGCTACATAGAGGTTCTCTGTGTCGTCTGGCAGCTTTCAGGAGCTCTGGTCACTCCGCATCTCATTAAATATAATTGACTCTGACGGACATCCTGCCACCCATCCTCCTTTTCTGGCTGTCTGCTAGTCTGACACGAGTAAACAACCCTGACTGAGCCTTTCCCTCCCTTTAACTCACAAGAAACTGGTTGCTAACCAAGTATAGCAGAAATATTAGTATTGCTAGTTTATTGCTTTAAAACACAACAGGGAGCAGAAAAAAATAAGCTCAGCCAGCATTATCTTTTTTTTTTGTGCTGACACAGAACAAATATTCCACAGATTGGCTGACAAGTATGGGCTCACACACATGTACACAGAGTTGCACAGTCATCAACACCTCACTGACGCTCCTTCTCTTAAATGAGTCTTCTCGACCCCTTTGGTCTACCCATACAGACTGTCACCATTTCATTCGATCATTGTGGTCATTCTAATAGGATCGTCAGGATATATGTGTGTGTGAGTGTGTGTTACTGTATGTGAGAGAAAGGGGGCTGGGGGGATCCCCTGTTAAGTGATTTTCTCACCCTTCCTGCTGCTGCGCATTGTACAATGTGATGCAGCCATTATTACCACTGTATGAGGTGCTGAGCTGTGAGGGCTGGCCTGTTCACCGTCTACATGTAATTGCCCTGCTCATTTGTTATGTAGACCTTTATTGGCTGACTGTGGCAGGGAGAAAATCCTCTGTACTGGTTGACTGGCTAGTGTGCAGGGTCCTCTGCAGTTGTCTGGAGGGGAAGGTGGGTATGTATGTGACAGTGTCCAGAAAACACAAGGACAGAGTTGTCATGAGGTGTGTGTGTGTATCTGACGGAAGGAGGGCTATGATCAGGCAATCTCACGCCACTCCCTGTGACAACTCCTTACTTGTTTCTAAATACAGCAGCCAACATTAAAGCATCCACAACCACAAAGAGGCTCTGCAGCAACTCACACAATAGACAAAGGAAATCTTTACGTGGGACAGACAATGGGAGGGTATGGGTGAAGATAAGGCTTGAAAGGAATGGAAATGGGAGGCTTTTAATTGAACACGACAGGTCTGATCTAAGTGATAGCTTGCAGACTCCTGAGGGCCAACCTAATGAGAAATCAATGACGACGAGTGAACAGCATGTCACAGATGCCAACCTCTAACGTCAGTGTTATTCTGGTCTTTAAAAGATGCACATTAAGCCCCGGATTTATGTTCCTGTACATGTGATTAGCATTAGATTTGAAAAATGACTTTCTTTTACTGTGATGTTGTAAAAATAAATTTATTGAGCTTGTGCTTCAATAAATCCAGTGGTAAAAGTTTAAAGCGGTGGCTAATACAGCAGGTAGATGCTTGATAGAGCAGCTTTCACCTGCATTCAGAGGTCATATATACCTGTATAGATATGTCCATCTGGGAAACCAAAGATGTGATGGATCTGCCCCCTACACTTCGCATTATCTCTGACTGTCTGTCTGAGAGGAAAGAGTAACACAAAACAGGAATGGGGGAGGGATGTGCCTGAGCTGTTGATTACTTGAGTTCTAGGTGAAGAAACTACCACAAGGGTGTTAGAGAAAGAGAGCGAGAGAGAGGCGCTGCATTAGGTTTTTGTGTCGCTGCATGTGGAGAAAGGCTTGAGACCGCCATTTGATGAATGAGAGAACTGGATTGTAAGAGAAAGCTAGAGCTAAAATAGAGGCAAGTGCACCTGCAGAGGGTAGATTTGGGAATGTGTAAATAAAAGACTGTAGCACACAAGGCTACTGTATCTGCTAAAAGCACCTTTGTTATTGAATCAATCAAATATTTACTGTAGCTATATGACTGTGTGCAAAGGTTTAGGCTCATTTTAAATGTGTGCTTACTGCAGGGGCATGAAATTAAATTTGTCTAGAGGTGCCCACTTTTGCATTCAACTGTATCTGATTTTGGTGCAAGATCATGCATGACTAAATTCACCTTGTGGGAAGGCACCTCCATTCTCTTTCTCTGTCTGATTATGTATCTGCATCTTCTCTCCCTGTGAGAAATCCCAAGTTCAGTATAGACGACTTTATGAAGTTGATGGAAGCCAGACAGAGAGGCAAAGGGAATTGTATCAAACATAAATAAACCATATTAAACCTCTTAGACAGAGGATTTGTCAGTCATTATTATAACAGTCATACAGCATTGTTTCTGTAGAACAGTAGTTCCTAGCCCTAGCCTAAACCCCTGAGGATATTTTTGGATGTCACCATCTTTTAGTAACAAAGTCCCTCAAGCGCATTTCATGCAGTACATGAGACAGGATGTACATTTATTGTGGCAGCAATTATGCAATTTTGTTGGCGTGTGGACTGTCATGTCTGTTTCAATGTAAAGTAAGAATCAGGTGACACTTCAGTCACTGTGCCACAGTCATGATTGTTCAGATAAGTAGCACTGAATCAGGCATCTCAACTTATTGACACACATAGACTGCATGAATCACATTCAGTTTACAGCATAATGCAACACTTGGCTCACTCAAAAAAAGCTTTGTGGATACATATGAGCATCTTTTATGTGAAATAGTGAAATTTGTTCAATAATTTTACCAAATCCTTGAAGGCTACAATCCAAGACAAACTGCATTCTGTAAGAAACAGTTTTTTCTTTATCCCTGTAAGCCCTTATGTTTTACTCTACCTATTACCAATTCCTTTAAGGCAACATTTCCCATCTACACTTGCTCGAAACACATCGAGCTGCCTCAAGTTTCATTCTGGCTATTTCAGAGAGAAGCTCTCTATAATAGCCAGTGACTCTGGAGTGACTGACTGAAAATTGCCTAAAACCTAAAAAGCCATGTTTGTCTTCCCATCAGGCCATGTCACGTCTGGCACACAATGGCACTGTACTATGTCCAAACATGGAGAGAGAAAATATGATGGTGGTGGACAGTTCAACGTGTGGTCAGGATGACACGAGCCCCTGATCTAAAAATGTACCTAAGGAAACACATGAATGCTCATTTTTACATTTCCTTTAACTGGATGTGGAGCAGATTTGACATTGACAGAGTTGCGGGTGTGTAGGTAGCCAAATATAACTCACACGAGAGAGGAGAGGATATAAATGATTGAGAGACTGTGGACGTTACATTATGAAAGAAAGATCAGGAATGGACATGCCTTGTCTTTTATAGACTCACTGAAAGAGAATAGGGAAGCAGTCTGTAGTTCTGGGCTGGCGTGACAGTTTAAGCTCCTTCAAATCTCTTCGCTCCTGGTTGAATGACTATAACCACAGCCCTGCAGCCAGAGGCCAGTGGAGGTGAATCCAGAGTAAACACAGGGACATTTGATTAAGTTATCATGAGCCTAAATTAAGTCAAACGAGAATAACATATTACAAGCCAACAAACATACACTGAAATTCAAAAGCTCTATTCAGTAAAAAAAAAAAAAAAAAAAAAAAAAAGACGGTAAAGTCTGATTCCAATGAGCCAAATGCAATCATTCACTCTGAAGTGTAACATGGTTAGTATCGGGCTGTGCTGATGCTATATTTTGCCATTCTAACTCAATAAGGGACACAGACAAATTGAAAACAAGGCAGACAATTCAGACACAAACAACTTAAGTTGAAGGCTGGGAATCACAAATGTGTTAATTACATTCTTTAATTACATTCTTTAATCGCAACAACGCTCAACCACACAAGTACTTTTTCACCAATTAATGCAGCTTTGACGGGCACATTACTGGCTGCCACGGATAATATCGAATGCGTTAGAAACAAATGAGCTCTTATTGTTCCATTAGGACTGTGCTTCTTACTCACTCAGCCCACTAGAGGTAACATTCCCACACCCATTACCTCCTCACTCCCCACTGAGAAACACTTTCACACCCATGTGAAGGGAGTAGAACATACAGGCTGTTAAAACTAGTTAAAATCTGCTTAATTAGAAACACAACCACGCTTCTCTGGGTCTTTCCCACAAAATCATCACCTACAAGTAAAACAGAGTAACAGAAAGCACCAAACCCAAGCAAGGCAGTTGTCTGTCTGGCAGCTTTTAGTTTTAAACAACGTAGGAAATGAATGACCTGGAGCTGTTAATGGAAATCTGATACTTTCCACCCAATCTGTCTGGACTGGTTTGATTACAGGCCCCATGGAGGCGTGCATGACAGCAACGAAGGCTCATAAACAGTTTTTAGTGTCTCCTTGGGGATGAACTTAATCTAGTAACTAAAACAGAAAAACGGTTCATTATGCTAAATTTAGTGTTACAGTTGTCTCCACTACACACTCTTTCATTAATTGACCAATTACTAAACCCCTCTCCCAAACATCGAGTGTCCACTCATATCTTAGCAACATAACAAGACGCTGCATTCCCGTCAAGCTTTTGTTCCCTTCACATTTTCAAACTGTGCATTGTAGAGTTTGGACAGTGGTCAGTCTTGTATTGGCCACATGCTTTAACAACACTTAAGCAACACTGACCTGCTGAGTATAGACAAGTAAGCTCAGTCAACATTACCTGAGACAGTATCATGTTACGTAACAAAGTGGGTTCTTATTCCTTTGTGACATTAAAAATGAAAACATACAGTTTGAAAAGAATTGTCAGTTATTTATTTCCATCTCTGCTATATGACTAATAAGCTGATGAGGATACTAACATTTCAAAGTCTTTTAGAATAACATCAAACCTACACATCTAAGTTAATTTTAAAAAAAACTGCTCAAACATTGTTCTATCAAAAGGTTGGTTGTCTGCATGAGTGGTCATTTCAACCAGTAAAATGAAGAGTTGCTGGCTAGAGATGATTTATTTATATTACTCATGTACTGTGCAAGAATTGAAAACGTCAAAGTAGTTGCAGGACTGCAACACAACTGATGACAAATTTGGTATTTGCAACTTTGTGGCTTTAAAACGACGATTTAGGCAAATTGAGCAAATGATACATTTGACCAAGGCCTTCAGTTTAAGTGAGATAAATATTTTGCTCATTTCGAAAAGTGTGTACCTTGGACTATTGTACGTATCCACATGGGAGAGCTGTGAACAAAAGAAAACCACTCAACACGTTTCCATTTTGTACAGCAGGTCTCCCTTGGTGTTTATATTCTTCACACAGCCCTTTGTGTGTGTGTGTGTGTGTATTTACCTATTAGCTCATTTAGCTAATAATAGCTAATGGATCTGTGCATGTGAGACTCTTCATTTGGGCGGCAAAATCGGATTAGTTCTCCTGTGTGCTGTGGTGTGTGTGTGTGTGTGTGTGTGTGTGTGTGTGTGTGTGTGTGTGTGTGTTTGTGTGTGTGTGTATACATTACAATGATTTCCCCTTGAAAAGGACAGAGCATCTTTCACTATTATGAAGACAACATGCAGTGTGGTTTACATGCACAGGAAATGGACAAAATGGAAAAAAAAAAGTTAAATGTTGCCCTTAGAGACAACTTCATGTCTTCATGGGCTGCTGCTGTACAAATCCTCAACTGTGTGTAACAGGATATTGGAGCTTTCTATAAGAGGGAAAGGCTCCAGCTCTGGGAAGGAAGCACAGAGCACATCCCAGACAACTTTAATGATGTTTAGGTCTGGTGATTTGGGAGGTTATGGGAACCATTTGAGTACATCTTGGTGTCCACTTCACTCTAACATTTGGTGGCAGTGGATATATGGGCTCTATCAATTTATCACAGTAGCTCATACATTACCAAAGTTGAATTAACAACAGGGAAAAGATCAATTGCTGCTTCCAGTTCCAGGCGTTTATTGTTTGTGACGTGCTGCATAAAATGTCTACTTTCAAGCCACACAGTGCACACATTGCACAGAGACTGGAGGTTAATAGGGATCCAACAAAAAAAATCTTTGCCTAGTTTTTGCCCTCCTGGAAAATTAATCTGGCCATTTTATCCATCGTAGATCCACTATATGACTGTAATTTATCGTCCTCGTCATGGATCCATGTGTGGTCACCTTCAAATAGCTGTCTGGCAAAGATTTTCATTTTTTCATTAATTCATTCATTAGTATTGATGACATCTGACTTGTGTCAGTAGATCCTTGTCGGCAGTGCAGCTGGTCTCAGTTTGACTTTTGGCAGTTTAGCTGAAGGTTATGTTACCACTGGAGTTATTTGGTTGGGCTGTTCCATGTAAACACGTTAGCACAAATTACACGGCGCCATTTGAATGTGTGGAGCTCTGATACTAAATGGAAATATTTCTAAATCCCATTCAGACAAGCCTGGCAGTTTTGTGTAGATGTAAATATTGTGCTTTTTAAAAATCATTGTCCCATTTTCATAGTCGGTTGAACTGAACAGCAGATGAGTATGAAACTGTTCCAAATGTCAACGATGGCTGCATCAGCTATATTAGGCTTCTATAAAACAACCCATAAATTAAAACCCACACAGCCCTTATTAAAAAGTGATTGTCAGACCTCTTTTACAGCTGACATGAAACACTAATTGGCAGACTGGTTACTTTGCCTGCGTAGCTGACCTTTTAATTACTATGATGTGATGACATAAGTATGAAAGTTATTTGTTTTGTCCACTTCCTATGTTTAATGTAAACGCTCCTTCGAAATTAAGACGCAAATTGTAATAAAGTGGAATTACTTTTTATCTGGTACGTAATAAACCATATCTCTTTTCTCCACCCTCAATCCTCAGTCCAGTCCCTGGCAGCTTGCCAAATAGGCACAGTTCTTTCCCCTCTCAGCCGCCACCATTTTGTCCCTGATCCCAGCCCAGAATGGTCTGGTCTGACCCAGCCCACACTTATGATCTCAACTCTACACACGAGAGAGTCATGTTTTTCATTTTCTCCCTGGTGACCCATGTGACGCTCAGGGTGTGGGGGTGTGTAATAAGGTGGGGGAGGAAGAAAGGACAGAAAAAGAGAGAAAGGAGCAGACTGTCTGCTTATTTATCAGTTACAACTGCCTCCTTCAACTTGTCAGACCTTCAGCACTGCTTCCTGACCCTCTTCCTCTCAGTCCCCATTGAGGTCATTACCGGCTCCTGTTCTGAATTTGCTCCCGTTTCAAGCCCAGACAGTTTCTGACATTGTTTGGCTTTAGCTTCAGGATCATAATATTCTAAATCCAATGTTGCATTATTCTTCTGACTCAAGCTAAACCTTAACAGCTGCAGGGATGTTGTACTGAATTATATCGCTTGTATTGTGTTGAAATCAGAGCACAGTCCAAACTTGTCCACATTTCTTTGATATATCATTACTACTGATATCCTCTTTCTCTTTAAGACACACTTTGCTGAGAGATCAAAGACAGAGCAACACTATCCAAATAAGATGACTTACATTTTAGCAGCAAAAAAATGTTTTTGTTTTATTTTTAATACTGATGGAATGAAATCTCATCACAGCATAATTATGTATTTGTATTCAGATAACCAGGTTTTCTCAGATGTATCCACACATATAGAAGTAAACAAAACCAGAGACAGTTACCAAGGAAAGTTTAAAACATGTTAATTTTAGCTGATGTCCTACTCATAGCTGATATAGAATTATTTTTTTATTTACAGCTACTAAAGGACCAGTTGTGAGAGGACCAGCTGACTTCATAAAGGGTGAATTCCCTCAGTTTGAAGAGTAATTTGCTGCTGTCTAGCCTCTCTGGACATGATGGAAATTAAACCTAAAAATAACCTTCCAGTATGGTTTCAAACTGTATTTTCGTGGGTTTTATGATTCAGTTACCGGGGAATCTGACCAGACTATGACACACTTCACTTGGGAGTTAAAAAAAAAAAAAGAGCAGCTATAAGAGGCGAGCGCAAATGGTCATAGGAATAAAAAGGGATCAGAGGAGGAAGGGGAAGAATGAGGATAAAGCAGATGGGAAGGGAGGATGGAGGAAAAAGGGGAATGTCCAGCCATGGCGAGTAGATGTGGAATCAGATGCAAGGATGCGAGGAGTGCAGCATCAGCACTTCTCTGCTCATCGGTCATTTGTCATTTGCCGTCAGCCAAAGCATGTGAGCTTTTGTGTCATGATTATAGAGGAGAACAAATGGAGTCGAAGGGAAGAAAAAAAGAATGGAGCACAAAAAGAAAAGGTTAGAGGTGTAGACATGTAAATCAAAGTCAAGCTTCTTATAGTTACAGAATTTTATTAACTTAAATAGTGATCAGCTACTGTCTGCCCTGTTTGTCCACCTGCTGCTACAGTTAACAAGGAGGCTGATAACAAGAGGGACGGGAAGGAAAAGAGTGTGAGAGCTTTTCCTTTCTATCTCCTCTAGGTCATGGACTTCTCAACCCTGATTACAGACACACACACACACACACACTCGCTCTCTTTCTGGCTCTCACACACATTGGTGTGACATCTGCTGTTGATGGGCCCTGTCACACTGCAGTCTCTGCTGGGGCTGGCCGTCACAGATGTTCACAGCGAGGTCCTCAGTCCATTCCTCCACCCCTTGGGAGAGTTCAGGCCGGCGGTCCAGAGAGACATGGAGACAGGAAATCTGTTTTTTTTTTTATTTAACAGGCCAGCGGATCCACAGCTAAACCCACATGCGCACACACACACAAGCACGCACACACTTCAGTCCATACTATCCAATTTACACTGCATGAAGATGAGGTGATTTATTCAGGGGTGTTTTTTTTTCCATCAAGATACTGTTGCATTTGTGTGTGTGTGTGTAGAGAAAGTGTGTTTGTGTCAGATACGTGTGAGTGGGAGAATAGGAAGAGGTTTTGAGTGTGAAGGAGAGCAAGACTGTGTAGGTGTATAAAAGAAAGTGTAAATGTGTGTGAGCATGTGTGGTGGAAAAAAAAACTGTGTATATTGTGCGTTTTTGCTTATATTTGTATATGTGTACAGTGTGTG
>CM076667.1:3680143-3700970 GCA_038496675.1 Rachycentron canadum
ATATGTAACATCTGTACAGGAGGTGAACATCTGTAACATCTGTACAGAGCTGAACATATGTGACATCTGTACAGGAGCTGAACATCTGTACAACAGCTGAACAGCTGTATAGCAGCTGAACATATGTAACATCTGTACAGCTGCTGAACATCTGTACAAGAGCTGTAACAACTGTATCATCTCTAAAGAGCTGAACATCTGTAACATCTGTACAGGAGCTGAACATCTGTAACATCTGTACAGCAGTTGATATAACATCAGATGTTGATAAGATGTTGATCAGATATTGATCGGTCAGTTGTCTGTAACTGGGACTCCATTAACAGGTGAGTATGATGTTTCTGACAGATGGAGGGAAACTGCTCTACCATCCTCACCTGCAGGTCACCTGACTCACCTGTTATCACATCAGTTAAACTTCTCAGAGGTTTAACTTACAAAGCAAATGATTTGATCTGAAGGAGGATGAAGAGGAGGGGGAGGAAGAGGAGGATGAAGAGGAGGAGGGGGAGGAAGAGGAGGATGAATATATATAAACTATATCTGTGATTTATATAACTATATAAATCACAGTTTTCTTTCATGTGAAAAAATCATCTGACCACATCTGATTTGATGTGAAGGTTGACGTCCTGACCTCTGACCTCTGACTGTGACCGACCTCCCTTTGCCAAACCCATTTGAAACTCAGAGGTCAGACAGGAAGTGGTCTGATCCTCACTGAGGGTTCAGAGTCAGAGGAGGAACAGGTGACGCACTGAGTTCTTGATATGGCGCCGCCTCCATCTGTGTTCAGACAGCGACACCTGGTGGTGACTGCTCAGCTGCTCGTCTGTAGACCTCAGTCCTTTGTGTGTTTTTGTTGTGTTCATCATGGTTGTTGAGACTCTGTGTCTGCTCCGCACAAGTCCAGCCGCACCCTGCTGATGTCATGATGATGTCATCCAGTCACTCTGACATCAACACCCAGTTTCCCCCCAACATGAACCGTCCAGTCCTGCAGTGCTTCCCTGGCTTCATCCTGGTTCTGCTCCCACAAGGAGGGGTTTCTGGCTTCGTTTTTCTTCTCCGGCTCTGTTCCGGCTCTGTCCAGACCAGCACAGTCCACATGAAGCTTTACTTTTATTTTCGTCTCTGCTGCTGACAGGAAGAGACTGGATCAGATCAGGAAAGCCAGCTCTGTACTGGGATGCCCCCTGGAGCCAGTGGAGGTGGTGGGTGGGAGGAGGATGATGGCCAAACTGTCCATGATGAAGAACGACTCTGCAACACTGCAATTTCCTTGAGGGACTAATAAAGGAACTTGAATTTGAATAGTATAAGAGTCAACAAAACCTTTATTTGGGGCTGTGGTACTTTACAGGTCAACAGACTTTATCTGGATAAACCCAAGCACAACTTAAGTTTTGTATTAGTCTCAGTCTTCATGTCCTCGTGCAGATCTGTACCTGTCCAGTCAGGGAGGTTTTCACCTGACAAACACGTGACGAACACGTGACAAGGCCTTTACCGCCAGAGAGTCTGGATTGAGTGATTAGTCAGATTCATTGCATTCACATTGGCGCCTAAAGTGCGTAGTAATACGGTCGCACAACGGCTGGGAAAACGTAGTTCCAAAGGAAAGGCTCGTTCGGCGGCAAAATTAAGCAACAACAACATATAAAACAAAGCGAACACATCATCTGATATTAGTTTTTTTCAGACAACGTGTAAGACAAAGACCAACAGTTGTCAAACACCTTAAAGAGAATATACGAAACAAACGCAGTCAGTGAATGTAACACAGGTTCTGCCGCTGTGACCGCCCACTTCCCGCCTTCCAGCATCTAAAAACAGCTGGATCCGTGTTTTTTTTCCTAAATGCAGTTGTACACGTCACCACCGCAAGATGTCGCCATTTTTTCTTGACTGGACTTTATAATTAACGCTTCTCCACCCGCCGCTGAATTGGTCCCTCTGCGTGTACCGTAGTTGTAGTACAAACATGGCGTCCGACAGTGAGAGCGACGAGGACTTTGTGACTTACGGGACTCCGCTGGAGCCGCTGGAGGAAGGTCGAGTAGATCTGAACACGTCGGCAACATGCCCACCTGCACTGAAACACTTTCTGGTTGTTTGACGTAGAAATAAAAGAGCTGCGACGAGTCCAGCGGTCGCTACAGGATGCTAAGCTAACGTAGCTAACAGCAGGCTCTGAGCTGTTAGCATAGCCCGCTGGTTTGTAAGCCAGACTCCATTCGAATATTCAGCTTTTTAATATTCCCGAACGTAGCAGCTGAACTTACAAACCACTGCATCGTCAGTTATTATTATTATTATTATTTTACGAATCGTCACTATCCTGATGTTCATTCGGCTGATAAGTGATTTATAACCATTAAACAATTTCAGTAAATTTTCAAGTCATTTTCTTTGACACTGTTTTACAACCTGTAACATTGTCTTTTTACTGACAAATGTCACATTTCGGTTGTTGTTATAAATTACATAACACGTATTTGTTACATTAAAACCTGTGAGTGGCCTGTACCGGTCAGGAAACAACCTAGGTCGACCTGGGTGAATCCCTCTTATTATGTTTCTAAATATCATGTGAAACCCTCTTTATGCAACAGTTAGTTCCGACCAAGTGAGATGATCACTGCGTTATCATCCGCTCTCTGAACCGTTAATTACTGCTCTATTAACGGTCGTAATCCGTCTTAGATGGCAGACAGGGAATCCCCTGGTGCTGAAGCCCTCTACCTGCTACCCAGGAGGGAAACGGGTAGAGGAACAGTCATACAAGTAGTTGGTCTGAGAATTAGTTTTGTTATTTGTGTTATTGGATGATGATGATGAATACCACCTCTAATATGAAGCTCTGAGCTCTTGCTGGAATATTGAGACTGAAGTAAATGAGCTGAAGGCCTTCAGCAGCACTGTAGATAAGCTGTGTTGTGTTACATGTTGCGTATAACGTGTGTGTCTTGATATTTGCGTGTTTTGTGTGTTTGCAGACGAGCCCCTAAAGAAGCCTGTCCCACTTCACGAGCAGACGGTCAAAGATGAGAAGGGACGATATCAAAGGTTCCACGGGGCATTCACCGGAGGATTTTCAGCTGGTTACTTCAACACTGTCGGCTCTAAAGAGGGTCAGTAATGCTGACTCTACAGCTGATAACCTGGTCACCTGGTCACCCGACATGTGGTTGTGTGACTGGGTCTAACAAAACTGACTCATTTCAACAGGATATCTTGAATGAACAAGACACTCAGATGTCCATCTTTATTTCCAAGAGTTCAGTCTGTCCAAACGTCAGAAAACCTGAAATGACATAGAACCTGAATCACTCATGTCTGCTTAAATGTACTATGTTAATGCGACAACAACTTGAGTCATCTGTGTAATGTGTAAACAAACATCCAGTATCTGTTTATTTTAAATATCACATGTTGTGTTTTCAGGCTGGACCCCATCAACCTTTGTGTCATCACGGCAACAGAAAGCTGAGAAACAACATGCCAGGCCAGAGGACTTCATGGACGAGGAGGTAGGAGCTCAAAGACAGTTGGAACACCTGAACTAAGATGGCTGCCTTTAAAGCAGCAGATCAATAAACTGATCCTGGTTGTTGTTGTTGTCATTAAAATCAGGACTTGAGTGAGCACGGCATCGCTCCCAGACAGATCACCACGAGGCAGGAGTTCTCCTCCAGCCGCAGAGATGAGACCAGAGAGAAGGCGAGAGCCATCAACGCCCAGAATGCCCTGATCCCCGGGGACACGCTGCTGGAGGAGCTGATCACACCTTCCAGGTGACTGAGCCAGGGGCCAGATTGCTGAGGGCCGGGGGGCTCTTTGGTGGCAGTGATTGTAATGATGATGATGATGATTGCAACGCTGATGAAGATGATGATGATGTCACAGTGACTCAGCTCTGTGGTGTGTTGGTTTTGTCTCCCAGGTCATCCATGGGGGTGGAGCTGCTGAGGAGGATGGGGTGGAGGGAGGGTCAGGGGGTGGGGCCTCGTGTGAAGAGGAAGTCTCGATGCCAGCAGAGGGGTTCGTAGACGTTTTGTTTTCCTGCGGTTCTTGAACTGGTCTCAGTGGTTTCCAGCAGGTCTCATTAGGTCCTGGTCTTGTTTCCTGGCAGGTGATGGATCCAGAGTCTACGGCTGTGCACCGCCCCCTGCTGGGTCAGAGGACTCAGAGGTGAGTGATGCAGCTGTCAACATCTGTCCAGGAGCTTGAAGCGTTACCAAGGCAATGTTAATCCTCTAATCTCCTCTTCCTCCGTCTCTCCAACAGAACGAGGATGATGACGAGTTTGCTCCAGAGAACGTGACCTTCGCCCCAAAGGATGTGACTCCCGTGGACTTTAACCCCAGACTGGGGGTCCAGGGCCTGGGGTACCGCGGTCTGGACCCAGGTCTGGCTCTGCTGGGTCGAGGAGAGTCTGAGGCCATCGACCTGTTCAAGCCTCAGTCTGAGACGAGAACTCGTCTGTTCGGAGATGCACCTAGAGGCTCACGCAGAGGAGGAGTGGCTGGACAGGTGGGACGCCATGAGTCTTTGATAACAGGAAGTTAACTGTTCTCATGGGCTACATGCTGCTAGTGACCTTTGACCCCACAGGCTTTTGGCATTGGGGCCCTGGAAGATGATGATGATGAAGATGTGTACCACAGAGACTCCATGTCCAGATATGACATGGTACTGGGAGGGGAGGAGCCTGGAGACGGACTGTACGGCTGGACGGCTCCACAGCAGTACACCAAGAACAGAGGTACCCCGCCTGGAAAGACCTTGAGAATCCTGGAAAGTTTTTTTATAAATCAGATCATTTGAACACATTTGTTTTTCTGAAACATGAGAACATGAGAGTTGTTGTGATGGTTCTTATCTGTGTCCTGACACATCAGATCTTCCTTGAGCTGGTTTCCAGGTGAGCCTTGAACCACCTTGAACCCTGATGATCATATTTTCCTCTCTGACTGTTTGCAGACAGGAGCAGAGATGCTTTGTATCTCGGTAAAATCTTGGAGGGATTTACTCTGGCCCAGAAACCAGCGGAAGAGAAAACAGTGAGCAGCTGTGTTGTGTTCAAGTGTCATCATTTGCGTGTGGAAAACTAACACTAACACCACGTGTCTCTGCAGATCTTCCCTCCCCCTACTCTGCCCCCAGACTACCGACCGGTTCATCGCTTCAGAGTTTCAGGTCTCTCTGGGGTCAGTCCGGCTTTAGCTGAGGCCCTCAGGGTCTCCAGGGGCCACATGGTCAAAGAGGAGCCACAACAGGGGGGACGTCACCAACTGGACTCGGGCAAGAGGAGGGCACTGCTGGGGGAGGATGCCCTGCAGGGTAGGAACAGACTCTGCTGATGCCCCTTCAAAGCCTTTCTACTGTAGATCAGAATGAACTGATCAATAATTTTATCTGTAAAGTATCAGAAAACAGGAAACATTAGGGGAGACTAAAACCTCAGCTGATCATCAACTGATCATCACAACAGTTTCAAATCTAAACACGTTTTAAACAATTCTTCTCCAACTTTGAGTCGTTTAAAACATCAGTTACAAACAGTTTGATCTCAATTAATTACATTTATATTTACTAATTATAATTCAAAATAAAAACTCAAAGATAAAACCAAGATCCGGTTCTCATTAAGCTGCTTAATTATAAACCTGATATTTATAGTTGATATTTATTTTTATTGAACCAGCCACATGATGCATTCAAGTGCAGCTGCAACAGGATAATCAGGATAATATTTAATTGATTAATTAACTGCTTTAATAATCTGATTTAATTATTAATAAATTATTGATTAACTGATTAATTAATAGTTTTATCAGTAGACAGACTCTGGATCCTGTTCTTGTCCTGAATCCTGATCAGGTCCCAGTTCAGTCCTGGACCTGCTGAGGCCTGAAGACAGGGAGCGACTTCTCCACCTCCGCAACTCCTCCACCCCTCCCTCCACCAAAACCCCCACCACCACGGACTCCCGTGATGTGCGGTGGTCTGCAGGGTTGTCGCCAGGGTCATCATCTCTGAGCGGCGCGCCGTCCTCCGTCCTCCAGCAGCAGCAGGAGGCTCTGGTGTCGTGGAGAGGCATCCAGACGTCCTCAAAGACATTCAGACCGTTTGAGAAGATGCCGAGCAAACAGGCGCGTTACGAGCTCTATCTGAGCCGCCTCAGACAGGGAGACAAAAGTAGGTCCCACATGTCCCACATATCCCATCATGCACTGCAAGCAGCCTGACCCTAGTCTGTGTCTCAGATGCCCTGGAGCAGAGTCTGGACCCGGGGATGACGGAGTGGGAGCGCAGCAGGGAGAGGGAGGAGTTCGTCCGAGCCTCTGTCCTCTACAGACCCTCGTCCTCCTCGCTCTCCTCCCGCTTCACCAGAGGCAAGCACCAGGAGGACGATGACACCGTGGAAGTAAACCGGGACCAGGAGGTAGGACCCCTGTAGTCTAGACCCACCAGCACAGATGGTCTCTGAGACAGACAAGTCATGACAGGCCCTAACAGGTCAGATGTTTATTGTGTTGTGTTTGTCAGGGCGACATGGATGACAAACAGGCGGCTGTGAAGATGAAGATGTTTGGGAAACTGACCAGAGAGACTCTGCAGTGGCATCCTGACAAACTGCTCTGCAAGAGGTTCAATGTCCCTGACCCCTACCCCGGGTACGGCGCCGCCGACAGCTGTGATGACAACACCTCTGAGTGTGACTGGATGTCTGAGTTTGTTGACTTCCTGTTCCAGGTCAGGTGTGGTGGGTCTGCCTAAAGTGAAGAGGGACAAGTTCTCGGTCTTCAATTTCCTGACTGTGACAGAGAGCAGAGAGACTACAGGTAACCCACTCACCTGCAGGTCCTGGGATCAGGATCTTGACATGTGACATCATGGGTCCTGCTGTTTTTTCTCTCAGGGTAACATGACCTCACTTCCTCCTTCTCAGCTCCTCTGAAGCCTCCTGAGCCTGTGAAGAAGTCGAGGTGGGACGTCTCAGACCAGAAGGAAGACAAGAAGAAGGATGAGGCTCTGAGTGAACTCTCTGCTGCACGAAACCAGACTGAGACCGGACTGGAGCAGACATCAGCCCTGGCTCTACCTGCCCCAGCTCCACCTGCCCCCTCCAGCAGGGATCAGACACAGGTAGCAAGTCCAGACTGGATCGACTGAGACCTGAAAGTCTGCAGGGCTCCTGCAGGAAGACTGACCTCTTCTCTCTCCACACAGACAGAGGCAGACCATAGAGGGGGGGATGAAGAGGAGGAGGAGGAGGAGGAGGAGAGCAGGCCTCCTATGGACCTGTTCAAGGCCATCTTTACCAACTCCACCGACGAGAAGTCCTCTTCATCAGGCGAGGGCGAGAGTGAGGATGAGGAGGAGGACACAAAGGAGGAAGAAGGAAAAACTGAGCCACAGATAGTGAACCTCTTCAACATTTCAAACATCACCACCTCCTCCTCCGTCACCTCCTCTTCCTCTGTCACCTCCTCCTCCACACTGAACCAGCAGACAGGTAACGTTCTTCTTTCAGAAATATGAAGTACAGTTGAAGACAGGACCTGATCCTGAGCCTTTATTGAATGTACTGTGCAAAGTCTTATTCCACCCATAGATGTGTTGTGTTATCAACGCTATAATGACACATATATAATTATTTCTCAATCTCTTCATTAGAGAACAAGCTTCTATAAAACAGCTTCTAGAGGCTAAAGTGGTGAGTGTTCAGTGTGACCTCCTCTTACACGGAGCAACAGCAGGAACCTGGCTCTTAAAGCTAAAGGGAACGGAGCCATAGTTAACGTCAGTGCAAACACCTGTATTTGTCCTATTTAATGTCAACATGATGCTGTGAAAAAGGTCCATGACACCAGGTTTGAGCAGGACATGATGGAGCTCTACAGACATGTTGTATGAGCTTAACTCAGTGGAAGCTGCTAATATGTAGAAGAACAACTTTCAGTTATATCATTCAAAATGACAAAGAATCACAGAATCAGACAAAATCATCATTTAGCATCATCAAGGCCACTGTCAGAGGGAAACCAGCAAACAGACTGGATACACAACATGTGATACTGAAGCTGTTATAAAGAAATGTGAAGAAGCAGGAGAGGTCGAGGACAAAAAAGGACTGGAAGGAAAAGAAAACTGTTGGTGATATTGTCTGAATTGATGGGATCATGATGCTGAAAAGTAAAGTTAATCTAAAGTTAAATCTTCCTTCTGGAAACAGCCTGATGGTTTTATTTTCCAGCATGATAAGGATCCCAAGCTCACTGCTCAATGTAAAGAAGAACAGAGCAGAGAGAACTTCAGGACAACGTGTGCCAAGGGAGGTCAGACTGAAGACTGATGGGTTTTTTTATTAGTTTTATTAGTTTTGTGTCCATGTTTCCCGTATGAGGCTGATATGTGACGATTATGTGGTGATTAAAACTTTGCTAAAACAACAAAGCTGGTGGTGGCTTCAGACTTTGAGCTGATTCTGAAGAGATTATGAAGAAACAGAAAAGATGATGTGGCTCTAAAAGGATTAAAGTTCACCAGAGGTCGTTTCAGATCCTTCAGGGTTGTTCAGTTTCCTGCAGCAATGTTTAACAACAGACCAAGAAAAGTGGAGATGGACCAGTTCAAGAGAAAGAGAAACGAGGACGATAGAAGTTCACAACTGATGTGATTTTATCTTCTGGTTTAAATCTGATGCTGCTGATCATAATAATAAGAATAATCATCATAATTGTTGTTATTATTGTTACAGCTGATGTAACACACTGTGATAACAGTCATGTGACTCTGAGCTCTCTCCTGTGTTTCATTAAAAGCCGTGGTTTGGTCTCAGAGCTGGACTCAGGAGGAGTTTGGTCCGAAGCTGCCGCCTCCTTCAGCTGCTCTCAGTGAGTCCACATCATCAAACTGTCTGTTATTAACCTGCTGTCACATTAACAGAGACACGGAGAAACTAAAGTCTAACTATTGTCGTTTACCTGTCCAGTCAGGGGAGGGGCCGCCTCCCTCTGCCCCCCCAGAGAGGAGGAGGAACTCAGCAGGAGAAGCAAAGACAAGAAACACAAGAACAAGAAACAGCATAAACACAAGAAGGACAAGAAGGTGAAGGAATGAGAGCCTGACTCAAAGAGCTGTGACTGGTCTGACTCTGACCTCTGACCTCTGACCTCTGTCTTACGTCTTACAGAAGAAGAAACACAAGAAGCACAAACACAAGGGAAAACAGCAGAAGAAGAGTAAGGACGCATCAGACAGCAGCTCAGAGGACAGTGATGAAGATGGTCACCATGGAGACGGACAGGTGTTGACAGAGGAGCTGCTGAAAAGGTCAGAGGTCACACTGAGACTTATAGACAGTAACATTATAACCTGTCGTGTCTGTTTACTTTACTACACATGATTGATGATGTCACTGGTCATGTACACATCTTTCACCTTTACCTGAGGAAAATGTGTTGGTTTAGGGGGAAAAAAGGAGCTGACTGTGTGTGTGTGTGTGTGTGTGTGTGTGTGTGTGTCTGTCCTTCCAGACTGAAGACCAGTCGGTCTGATCAGACCTGGTGAACCTGCTGGACCACCTGTCTGCCCTGCAGCCGCTTCATTAAACCAGTGATTCTTGTTTTAAATAATAAAACCTTTATCTTTTACTGTTGACGTGTTTCTGTTACCTTGTCATTTGTCTGTCAGCCATATTTGGAGAAGGTGGAGCTGAGGAGTGAGGGGTGGAGCTGACCTGCTCTGTACTTTATCCTGATTGGGTGGTGCAGTCTGTCAATCACACAGAAAACGTTTTCTGAGCTAATTAATCAAGGAGAAGTAGGGACATTTTCCCATAGACTTCAATACAATCTGACTTCTTTAACAACCAGTGGAGTCGCCCCCTGATGGTCATTAGAGAGAATGAAGGTTTGAGGCTCAGACCAGAGTCCAGGTCCAGGTTCAGAGACAGACTGGTTGTTACTGATCTGTTGTTTAGTTTTGACTCTTTATTTGTTGATGGGAAATAAGGAGAATGAAGGGAAGGACTTGAGGAGTGAAGGTAAAGAAGCCGCCTTCAGTCTGACTACATTCAAACGTGTTTGTATGAGATCCGTTCACTGACATTTTCCCGGGAGTCAGGTACCACACGTCAAATACTCTCATGTCCCACGGCACATGAAGGCGCCATCTGGCAGTGGGCAGGGGGACTGTTGCTATGGAAACTGCCGCGGCGCCAACACAAAGTTTTACTGACGTGAAATGAACATTGACCCGCTGTCGGTGGAGGAGGGTGAGGAGCGGGAAGAGGATGAAGAGCGGGAAGAGGAGAGAGGAGCAGCGGGAGAGTGGAACCGACAGTCCCAGGTAAACGTTAACTTAACGGCCGCTCAACCGTTAGCAAGTACGGTGGTGCGTTTACGGACAGGTAAAGGACACGGAGCAGTGAAAGCGTTTATTAAAACCTTTCTGACCTTACCGGCCTTTCTCTACAAAACGTTAATTATTACTGCATCGTTTTATTTCCATAACGTGTCCGGTGGTAAATGTTGTGAAGCCTTGAAACAGCTAATGACAGCTATGGGTCTAAAACATGAAGGCTTCCTGTTGGGCTGATGTGTTTTCATTAAAGGGTAAAGTGCTGTGGTGCCCTGATGTGTTGATGTATCTGCAGGTTCCAGTGAAGGTGCTTCGAGGTCACAGCAACTCTGTCACCGCCACTCGACTCTGCTTCAGGGACCAACGGCTCCTCAGCTGCTCCTCGGACCGCACCGCCATCTTTTGGGTAAACTGCTGCTGACATCACCTGAGTCTCCTCAGACTCCACCCTGGTCTGCTGGTCTTGGCTCTGGGTTCAGCGCCTTGCTCAGGGGCACCTTGGTGGTGATGCTCTCTGTTCTTCTGTCTCTTTACTTCAGAGAACAGAAAGCTACACACTGTTTGTTCAGCAGTGAAACAGCTGCTGCCAACATTTCTGTCACAAGTTTGTGAATCTGACAGAGTTGGCAGATGTTAACTGGTGAATCTTTGATAGTTGTCAACTAGTTAGCTGTGAGGCAGACAATGAGCTGAAGTATGTCCTGTTGACCTTTGACCTGTGCAGGATGTGGAGAGCTGCAGACCTCTGAGGGTGTTTGATGTAGTTCATGGAAAAACCATCAGTGACTGTGCTGTGATCCCAGAGACCAACAGGTGAGTCTGGAACACCTCAGTATAAACCAGACACCGTCAATGAACCTGGACCTGGACTTTGGGTCTGAAGTGCCTCAGATCGTATTGAAGTCTATGGGAAAAGTTGGCAGACCAGATTCTGTTGGCTCAGGTCAATTATTCTGATATTTATGGTGCTGGATTATCAATGACTCCTGTGCTCCACACTGAGTTTTATACCCAAACTGTCACAGATGGAACCAAATGATTTGTTATTTCTCAGTGGAGCTGAAGTGAAATGTGAAGGTCATAGGTCACCCTCTGACATCAGAGAGAAGGTCAGAGGGTGAATGAGACCATGTCCACACTCAGGTCTATAGAGTGAAGACAGAGACAGAGCTGCTACAGTGATGGAGTTAAGATCTTGTTTATTAATCTGACCCCAGGGACAGAAACAGGTTTCCCTCTGTCCTCTGTTAGGATGGTCACAGTCTCCTGGGACAAAAAGATGGTATCCTGGGACCTGGAGACAGGACAGACTCTGGTGAGTCTTAGGATTTCTGGGGTTTCAAACCCACAAAATCCTTGTCCACAGGTCTCTTTAGAGACTGTTATGTGGCCTGGGTATGATATGATACCTGGCCTGATGCGGTTCTTGGTCTGATGCTTGTCCGACAGTGGAAAGCGCGGCAGGGTGGCCTGCTGACCTCCTGCAGCGTCTCATCTGACGGCCGCCTGGTTGTTTGTGCAGCTGATCCACAGAACGCCATCTCCATCTGCGACGCCGCCAGTGGACAGACGCTGCACCACCTCAGCGGTACAACAGCAGCACAGACTTTCACTCTGTCAGATTAAAGTCCAGGCGCTGATGAAGTGAGTTTGTCTTCTGATCCAGATCATCACCGCTCCACCATCACACGGTGCAGGTTTGACCCTCAGAGCCAGCGGGTGGTCTCTGTGTCTGCAGACCGGACTATCAGACTGTGGGACCTGCTGGTCCTCAAAACTACAGTGTCCATTGACAGGTGAGACACACAACCGAGTTTAAGGTTCACAGTGAGTTTACGTTTAAAAACCTCAGAAGAGGAGAGAGGAAGAGCCTGTCCTTGTCCCCAAGTCTCTCATCAGGAACAATGTGCTCATATCTCACTGGTCTGATGATGATGATGACAGTGATGATGATGATGAATCTCTCTGTCTTATTGTTGCCTCTCTCTCTCTCAGTAACCACGGAAATGTTGTGTCTGACTGCTGCTTCACCAACAACGGGCACTTCCTGTGCACGGCGTCGTGGGATAAGACGTTGAAGCTGTGGGACCTCCAGGGGGGGTTCCGCTCTCGGGGCGGGGCGTCGCTTCAAAGAGGCCATGAAGGCAGCGTGAGCTGCTGCAGCTTCTCCGCTGATGGTGAGACCTGTGAGCAAGGCAGGGGACGGAGTCAGGGAGTAACCTCCGTGTAATCACTGTGTCGTTCTGCAGCAAACCTGCTGGTGTCTGGCTCCTATGACAGGACTGTTGCACTCTGGGAAATGTCCTCCCTCTGCCCGACTCTGCTCCTGAAGGTGGTCAGATCCTGTTAGATCTCGCAGATCACATGTTCATGTGTTGTGTTTGATGCTTGACAGTGTTTGTCTCCGTGGCTCAGGGACACAGTGATTGGGTGACAGATGTGTCCATCAGCGCAGACAGGAAGTTGGTAGCCTCAGCCTCCAAGGTACCGGTCCACCGAGTCTAGAATGCTTCATGAGCTGAGTTTAACAAACACCGAGTTTCTTCACTTCATCTGAGCTCTGAGGGTCTTTAACACTGACCTTTTAACAGAGTGAGGACGTCCGACCTGGGCAGGTCTACACCAACAGACTCATATGAAATGTTCTGACCTGTGCATCTATTCCTGCTGACTGTGGTAAATCTGAGTTGTGTTATGGAGGGACTTCCTGTGGGAACAAGGCCCCTCCCCAAATCAGATCCACTGGTCTTTATTATGACAGCCACAGTTTAACAAAGTTCTTGAGGAATCAAACGTGCGGCTGCTGGATTCACACTCTAATCCTCACACTGTCTCTGTAGGATGGGACGCTCAGGCTGTGGGACATCCAGAACATGGAGGAGATTCCAGGGGTGATGGAGAAGAGGAGGACTGAAGGGTCAGGGATTCACATCCTCAAGGTCAGAGTTCTGGATCCTGGATCCCCATCAGGTCACCGAGCTATCCTCAGTTTGTAAACTGTGTGTGTGTGTGTGTGTGTGTCCAGTGTGAGGAGTGTGGAAAGCCGTTCCCAGTGTCCAGACTTCAGACCTCACAGCTGCTGACTCAGTGCGTCTTCTGTCGACTCCGATCACCCTCCAGATATCAGCCGCAGCCTCCACCACTCATGTAACTTCCTGTCAGGGCTCAGGGGTCAGAGGTCAGCCACAGGGCAGAAGCTGGCAGGGATTGTCTTGCCCGTAGACACAGAGGCAGGATGTGAGGACGATGATGCTGACAACCCCTGGAGGCTACTGTGAGAACAGACACACTGATGATGTCACGCATGGTTGAGTTTCCTCTTCCTGTTTCAGAGTCAGCTGACTGAACAAACTGCCCCACATCAATCACTTTAAAGAGTAAAGAGTTCATCCACAGGCTCACATGTAAACAAAGCTGCTCATTAATGTAAATGTTTAATTACTGAAGGAAGTGAGGTCATTATAAACTGGTACGTTGAGATTTAAAGTCTGGAGTTTTCAGAATAAATGAGAATCAGATGTTTTATTATGATGTTCTGTCAGTACAGTTATGAACTGTCAGTCTCTCAGTTACATCAACGTGTTTAACATTAAACTCATTCATCATGTCTGAGTCACATGTAATTAATATGAACGACAGCTCCAGAAGACATTGAACGTCCCACCACCCTCATCACTGCATGAGTGAGTGAACAGACATGTGGTTTCTACTCAGGTCAGTGATGGAGGATCGTGATGTTTGTGTCCTACACTCATCAGAGCTGATGGACAGAACCAGAGTTTACATTCAGCCTGTCTTTGACTTCAGTTACACAACATAAATGATTCATTTCAGAGAGAGGCATCTTCTGGGAACCATGAACATCCACAGTCCTGTGTCCCTGCGGAGGAGACGTAGCTGCAGCCTCCTTTAAGTCCTGTCTGTGTCTTTAAAGAGTCTCGGATCAGTCCCTGTACCTGGAACCTGTGTTCAGCTCCTCTGACAGGAGGTGCAGCGTCTGTCCCATCAGAAGGTGCTCTGCAGGAGACAGTGGCAGCCACAACCGGCCGGACACTCGTCCTGCTGGCGGAACCAGTCCATCATGTGACTGGTGTGTCCTCCGTGTCCGCAGCTCAGGCAGAAGTTGGAGGAGCCTCGTACAGCCACGTGACAGATGGCGCACTGGAAGGTCAGACGTTTGCACACGGCGCACTGAGTCCCACGAGCCTGACTGCGACAGTGACAGCAGTACACGCCAAACTCTGCAGAGGAAGCAGAGCAGGTCATCACCACATGGAGGAGATCTGTGTTTACTCTTATCATCAGTATGTTTGGAACAACACTGTTTCCTGATCATCCACAGTTGAACATGAAGCTCAGATCCCGGTCCTCCACCTGACTGAGGACCTGAACGCATCAGCGCTGCGGCTCAGTCAAAACCTACCGATGCCTTTGTGAGGTTCAGGAGGACACGAGGCAAACTTCAGCACATCGGCTTTCTTCTCTCTGAGGCCCCAGCGGTACAAGATTTCACCGTAACACTTCTTAAAGTCGTCAAACTGCAGCGTGTTGGCTGGGTCCAACAGTCTGTGGAGGAAGAGGAAATGACATCACTGAGCAGTCACACCACCTCTGACCAGGAGGAGGAGCTTGGTCACCTTTTGTTCATGTCGTGCTGCTCTCGCTCTCGTTCCCGGGGATCTGTGTAACCCTGGTTTCCATAGCGATAGTCGTCAGGAGAAGACTCGCCCCAGGGGTTGGCGTGCTCAGAGTCTCGGCCTGCAAAGAAAAGGTTTGGTGATTAATACGGAGCGGCAGTAGGTGACCTGAGTGGCGCCGTGAACCCTCACCTGTGTTCCAGGTGGTGGTGGTGATGGAGTCTGATGTGCTGGAGCAGGAGCCGGAGGTGACGGAGCTGGACGTGTAGCTGGGCTGAGACAATAGACACCAACATCACTTCCTGTTCAGCTGTGATCAGCTGTTGCAACAACAACTTAAACATTTCCTCAACATGGAGAAGATATGAGGAGGTTCATAGGGCTGAGGACACAGAGACAGAGGCCAGGAGAAGACAGAAGAGGAGACAGAGCAGGGTTCGGTACTGGTCCAGACCAGAGACACAGACCGGACCCCCTGAGACTCAGAGATCGACCTGAGGACCTGCTCAGACTTACATATCTGGAGTGGTGGGGGGGGATGGAGGAGCGTGATGCGTGGTGTCCATACAGAGAGTAAGAGTCAGGGGGCGGAGCCTGAGCTCTGAACACACTGCACAGCATGGCCAGAGTCTGGACGTCACTCATCTGACTGTAGTGGTCCAGACTGAGGGGGGGACACAGAGACAAGGTTCAGTCCCAGTCTGAGGCCGGGTCTGACAACAACCACATTTTCAATCAGTTCTGTCTCTGTGCAGGTCCAGGACTCAGGGACAGGAGACCTCGGTTCACTGTGATTGGACCTAACAGATAAACTCACAGAGTCTCCAGCAGATGGCGTCCAAACGGGTGTCTGGCCCAGGGAGTCTCAGTGTCCGGGTCTGAATCTGGACTCAGGTCCTGACTGGTGGCTGCAGAGGCCAAAGCCCACACCTGACAAACAGTAAGACCACCATCAGTTTACTGGTCTCGCTGGTTCAGTCCTGGACCAGAATCCTGTCAGGTGATTTTCTGACGACTCACCTTTGCCACGTCTCTTCGCCCGACTCCGAGCGCCGCCGCCGCATTCTTCTGACACGTTTCCTGGATGTCATTGACGTTCAAACTGAACGAGACAGAAAACATCAGTCAGGGTCTACACCTTGACCGGGGTCCACACCTGGACCGAGGTCTGGGGTCCACACCTGGTGGACTGATCTGAACAATCACATCAATTTGGTCAAAGGTCAGTTTTTTGTCTCAGGTGAGGTGATGTCATCATGCAGCTTCAGGTCACCGTCACATATCAAGCGTGTGTGTGTGTGTGTGTGTGTGTGTGTGTGTGTGTGTGTGTGTCTCACATGTAGCTCTCTCCTAGAGCCTTGTGGACGGGTAGCAGACAGGAAATCTCCTGGATGATCACCTTCCCGGCCAGTTTGATTGGACGGTTCCCGTAGTCCGTCCCCTCTCGCTTCGTCTTGAACCGGCGGGATTTCTGAGGAACAGGAGGACAGACAGGAGGAGGGAGACGGTAGATCCACAAGGGACAAAGCACCACCTGATTAAAAGTGGTCTGGATGACAAATTACTGAGAATTCACACTGTGAGAGCTGACGGGGGCGGGGCTGAGAGCATCAGGGTTCATCCCCTGTGGAGCAGGAATAGTCTGTGGTCTGACTGCATCCGTCAGCCTCACTGAGCTCTCAGTGTGAATGTGGTTAGTCTTCAGGTCAGTGACGGACATGGAGCCTGAGCAGCTAATTACCTCCAAACAGGAAGAAAACACCGACTCACCTGTGGATGTTACAGGTTAGTGACGCTGGGAGTCAGGCAGCAACTCACAGTTAGCCTTCAGCCAGCAGAGGGGGCTGCCGGGTGCTAAGCTAACAGTAACAATGCTAGTCGCTGCGGCTACGTGCTACACAGGTGGAGCTTCAGGTAGAGTGACAGCTTCAGAGCTGCTGGTCATGTGACCCGTCGAATGGTGCGGTTGAGATTAGGAAGTCTAAATTTAAAAACGCCTGACTCCCACGTTAACTGATGACATCACATGATTGACTTTGTCTCAGCCTGTTAGTTGGAGCGACGTCGGGAAAAACAGGTTAAAATCCCAATGCTGAGAAAAGAGGAGGAGAAAAGGATGGACGGAGGTTTGAAGGAGGGATAGAGGCTCAGTACCGGCCAGTCATGGAGAGTTTGGACAGACCAGCGGCGGGAGGCAGAGATTGGGAGCTTCTGATTGGAGGAGAGTGAGAAGGAGGAGTGGCCCGCAGCAGCATGGGGACAGGTGATTGGCCGGAGAAAAACAACACAGAGAAAAAAGTACAAATAAACAAACACCTGTTAGAGACAAAGACGGGACATCGAGTCTGAAACACCAGGAGGTTCAACATTCCCAGCCCCACTGAACTACCCACAAACTGAGGGTGAAGGACACAGAGCTTCAGGTCACTGAACACAACATCTACAAGTTTGCTTTGGGGGACGGGCTTTCCAGGTGACAACAAGACAAACAGAATGTACAGCAACACACAAACGCCTCACAGACTCTGTGGTGACTGAGCTCGTTAATGTCATCAGCTGTTCCAAGCAACAGGTTGCTAGGCAACATGGTGTCTTCAGGTCGTCGGTTTGAACATTTGAACTGAGCTAAAACACAACACTGATATTAACAGTGTGATCCTCAGACTCAAGCTGAGCAATGAATCATGGGAAATGTAGGACCAGGAAGGATCCACCTGTTGGAGCCAGTCTGTCTCTCTCTGTCTCTCTGTGTCTCTTTGTCTGTCTTTGTCTGTGTCTCTCTCTCTCTCTCTCTGTGTCTCTTTGTCTGTCTCTGTGTGTCTGTCTCTCTGTGTTTCAGTCTTCCTCTGTGTGTCTCTCTCGCTCTCTGTCTCTCTCTCTCTGTCTGTCTGTCTCTGTGTCTCTTTGTCTGTCTCTGTCTCTCTCTGTGTCTCTCTCTCTGTCTCTCTCTGTGTCTCTTTGTCTGTCTCTCTGTGTCTCTCTGTCTGTGTCTCTCTGTCTCTCTCTGTGTCTCTGTCCCTCTGTCTCTCTGTCTGTCTCTCTCTGTCTGTCTCTGTGTCTCTCTGTGTCTCTTTGTCTGTCTCTCTGTGTCTCTTTGTCTGTGTCTCTCTGTGTCTCTTTGTCTGTCTTTGTCTGTGTCTCTCTGTGTCTCTCTGTCTGTCTCTGTGTCTCTCTGTCTCTCTGTCTGTCTCTGTGTCTCTCTGTCTGTCTTTCTCTGTGTCTCTTTGTCTGTCTCTGTGTCTCTGTCTGTCTCTGTGTCTCTCTGTCTCTCTCTGTGTCTCTGTCTGTCCCTCTGTCTCTCTGTCTGTCTCTCTCTGTCTGTCTCTGTGTCTCTCTGTCTCTGTGTCTCTCTCTGTGTCTCTTTGTCTGTCTCTGTGTCCGTCTCTGTGTCTCTTTGTCTGTCTCTGTCTCTGTGTGTCTGTGTCTCTGTGTCTCACCCGTTCTTTATAGTAGAAGGAGGAGATGGACACCGTGTCCTTGTCGGAGCGGGTGGGGCTGCCGCTGTAGAGCCGCAGAGCGCTCTGAGACTCTGAGCGCATCTTCATGGGCGTCAACACTCCGCTGTGATAGGCCGACAGAGCCGACAGAGACCTGAACACAACACACACACATTCAGGGAGAATCCACCTGAAGAGGAAGAGGAAACCCTGAGGTCACATCCTGTACAGGTGAACCGTCAGCACGCACCCGTCATCGCTAAAAATCACCTCAAGGCCTTTTCAGACTTCAAGGACACAAAATACAGAGAGACACAGTAAGTGGTCGTTTACTGATGATGTCACGTGTGGACACAAACCAATGGGAGCTGGAGCAACAGCTGGAATCAAACAGATGTTTCTTTTCGGCAGTGACGCCCACTGTGTCACATGACTTGTTGAGTCTGACTCTGAGGTCACGTGACACCCTGGCCCTTAGTGAACAAATCACTGACAGTCACATTAAAACACAGACTGCTGATGAGGTAAAGACTCCTTTAACCTGGGAGTGGGCTCGGTGGGCGGGGCTGAGCGGTGCATGGTGATTGGTCGAGTGAAGTAGACCAGACAGCCAGTGCCACAAAAACGAGCGCCAGAAGTCCGAGGGAACGGGATGTTGGCGTCCTAGAAGAGGAAACAGACAAATGTCGTCCTTCGGTTCTGACGTTCTGATGGTCATGTTCACTTCCTGTCGGCTGATCAGGTGACGATGGTCCGTTACCTGGTAGGAGCCGTACGTGTTGGTGACTCGAGGAAACGCCTGCAGGGCCGGAGCCACAGGGTTGGAGAGGACAAAGGGACCAGAGGCCGGGCCGTCCTCCTGAGTCTGACAGAAGACACACAGGTAGGATCAAACCTCGACAGATGACCTCACCTGTACCTGCCCACAGTGGGCGGGCACTGGTTTAGGCTCCACCTCACCTCAAACAAAGACAGGAAGCAGGGGGGAAACTGTTACCCTAGCTTCGCTTCATGACAGAGTTTGAAGCTCCGCGACTGGATAATTCATGGTCAACATGTATGTTTATGTCCACACGCTGCTGGACACAACAACACACAATCTTGTCCTCACCATGTCAGACTCCAGACAGGAAACCAGCTGTCGGACACACGGCTCCAGACAGTTCTGGTTCCTCTTCACCTTCTGAAGAGACGTGTCTGTCAGGGTCTGAGCAGAGAGGAAGAGAAGACACCGTCGTCATCCTCACAGGTCAGCGGCGACAACGATTCGTCAGTCACTGTTATTATTCCACCATTATTACCACACAGTGTGTTGTGGTGCGTTCAGGAGCGTCTGTACCTTCTGGATCTTGGTCTTCATGGCGGAGGGGATGGTGGTCGGCGAGACGAACTGGAAGGTTGGTGCGGCGTTGTTGGGATAATGGGCAGGAAACTTTACCACCAGATGAACCTGATGGCTGCCGAAGTGAGCCGACACCACACAGCTGCGGTTCACCGCGTCCATCTGCACCGATCGATCAATCAATCAATCAATCAATCAATCAATCAATCAACAGGTCTAATCTTTCTGCCTGGTCACAGCTGCTCTCCCAGTGTCTCCTGAGTCACTGTCACACTGAGGCGTTCAGTGTCTGAGGCGAAACCAGTTCAGATTCATGCTTATTATATTTTAAATGTTTGTTTTTATGTTTGTTGGAGCAGAAAAAATTTATGTGAAACAGTCAATTTTATTTTCTCCTCTGTCAATCATGGGATTTGTTTGAATATTTGCTCCGCCCCCAATGATGACGGGGGGATGGCGAGGCGAGGCTCACCTCCACGTTGACGTTTCTGATCTGCAGGTTGACCAGGGAGAACTCCTGCTGCAGAGTCTGAGGGAGACCTGAACACGCCGCCAAGTCCTGACGGCCCCCAGGGCTCAGAGAGGCATCCTGGTCTGAGAGGTAGAGGGAGACAGGTCAGAGACTGATGTGGACCTGGACCAGCTGTGGACTGGAGGCCGATCAGCCAATAAGAATGTACGACGCCGTGATGTAAACTGTGATGACAGAGGACGAGGAGGCGGCTCCTCACCCTGCAGGTTGTCGCCGGCACGACCAACGCTCTGCTGACTCTCGACCTCATGGGAGGACAAAGACTTGTCTGACTCCACAGTGAGAGACATCCTGTCCATCAGGTCCTCCACCATGTCACTGACACACAGCTGCAGCACAACAACACATCATCAGGGGAAACCGCATCAGGTGGACACAACTCATCTCTCTGAGGATGAACCCTCACCTTCTGCAGCTGAGGATCCACCCTCCAGATCCTCAGAGTCTGGTCCCTGGACCATGTGACCAGCTGGTAGTCCTTCGAGCCTGTAAACAACAACAACAA
>CM076667.1:3727435-3748112 GCA_038496675.1 Rachycentron canadum
TGTGTGTGTGTGTGTGTGTCTGTCTGTCTGTCTGTGTGTCTGTCTCTGTCTGTGTGTGTCTGTCTGTGTGTGTCTGTCTGTGTGTCTGTCTGTGTGTGTCTGTCTGTGTGTCTGTGTGTGTCTGTCTCTGTCTGTGTGTGTGTGTGTGTGTCTGTCTCTGTCTGTGTGTGTCTCTGTCTGTCTGTGTGTGTGTCTGTGTGTCTCTGTCTGTGTGTGTGTGTCTCTGTCTGTGTGTCTCTGTCTGTCTGTCTCTGTCTCTGTCTGTCTGTCTCTGTGTGTGTGTGTCTATGTGTGTCTCTGTGTGTGTGTCTGTCTGTGTCTCTGTGTCTGTCTGTGTGTGTGTTTGTCTGTCTCTGTCTGTGTGTGTGTCTCTGTCTGTCTCTGTGTGTGTCTCTGTCTGTCTGTCTCTGTGTGTGTCTGTGTGTGTGTCTGTGTGTGCGTCTGTCTGTGTCTCTGTCTCTGTGTGTGTGTGTGTCTCTGTCTGTGTGTGTGTGTGTCTCTGTCTGTCTGTCTCTGTGTGTGTCTGTCTGTGTGTGTCTCTGTGTGTGTCTCTGTGTGTGTGTCTGTCTGTGTCTCTGTGTCTTTCTGTGTGTGTGTGTGTGTCTCTGTCTGTCTGTCTCTGTGTGTGTCTGTCTGTCTCTGTCTGTCTGTCTGTCTCTGTGTGTGTCTCTGTCTGTCTGTCTCTCTCTGTCTGTCTGTGTGTGTCTGTCTGTGTGTCTGTGTGGGGACCAGGTGAGCTCTTTGTTGGACCATAAAGAGCTCTGTGTGTGTCTGTCTGTCTCTGTGTGTCTCTGTGTGTGTCTATCTGTCTCTGTGTGTCTCTGTGTGTGTCTGTCTGTCTCTCTCTGTCTGTCTCTGTGTGTGTCTGTCTGTCTCTGTCTGTCTGTCTGTGTGTGTCTGTCTGTGTGTCTGTGTGTCTGTCTGTGTGTCTGTGTGGGGACCAGGTGAGCTCTTTGTTGGACCATAAAGAGCTCTGTGTGTGTGGAAGCTGCTGGACGCTGCATGAAAAGAGTCAGAGCTGCACAGTCCAACAGTCAGCTGGTTCATCTGAAGGACAACGACGACACAACTACACAACTAATACACAACTAATACACAACAGCTACACAACTACTACACAACAGGACACGGACCGTTTAGACACCCAGGACAGAGTCCCCATAAAGCACCAGAACCAGACTTTCTACCACGTTTGAAGAACAAACTTTTCTAACCTCTGGTCCCGAGCAGCGCCTCCTCCTCTTCCTCCTCTCCCTCCTCTCCTCCCGCTCTCCTCGCGGCTTCCTCGCGGTAAATCTGTCCCAGCTTCACGCGGGTGAAAAGTCAAGTCGTTAAATGGTGAATTTAAAGTCCTCACTCGGCTGTGGACGCGGTTCGTGCCCGGTTTTCCCGCGGCCGAGTGGCCGTGTGTCGCTCCTGCTCCGCGCCGATCAAAAGTCAAGACCGCTGTGCGACTGCGCTGCGTTCACGGACCATCGGACATGTGGAGACTGAGCACGGTCGAGGAAACTTAAAGACTCGAGGGCGGGACGGATCAGTTGGTGTGTCCGTCATAAGGCTCACATTAGGAAAGGCACAGCAAAGCCAATTCATTTACACAGCATCATCACTGCCATCGTCATCATCACACAAGTCAGTCACATACAGAGAAGAAATAAAAGAAGTAGAAATCAGAATCACTGACGCCACTGAACAGAGTTAAAACAGCTCAGTTTGAGGACTATGAGGTGTCTATGAGGACCTTGTGTCTGAAGGACCTGGTCTATGGAGGACCTGGTCTATGGAGGACCTGGTCTATAAGGACCTTGTGTCTGAAGGACCTGGTCTATGGAGGATCTTCTCTTTTTGTCACCAGCTGTTCTCGGTCTTGCCTCTGCATCTCACCGCAGGGCTCCCGTTGCCTAGCAACCCTGACTCCAGGCGACTGTTCTCCATAGTAACGGGGCGTCTGTTGGTCTAACTCACATTAACATTGACCCTCAGACTCTCAGCTGATTGATGACCTTACAGGCTGCAGTGAATCATGGGATATGTGGGACCAGGAAGGATCAAGTGAGACAGAACAACACAAACACAGCAGAACAACTTTATTTACAAACTGACCTGTTACATGTTACAGTGCCTTCATCACCTCAAACACATTAAACCATCATCATCATCCTCCTGAGGTCAGCGTGCACCAGCTCCATGAGCCTCAGAGGATATGAGGTCACACATTTCTTCTTCTACTCTCAGTTATCAGTGCTGATAATGAAGCTTCCTGTGTCCAGCTCTCAGCTCTGCATTGTTTCTGTTTTCCCGCCTTTTCCCATTTTCTCTCCTTCCTGTTCCGACCGACACAATAAGAGCTTCCTCTGTTTCCTGCAGCTCTTCCTCACTCACACACACACAAACACACACGCACACCCAAACACACACACAAAAACACACAGACACACACAGAAACACACACACACACACAAACACACACACACACCCAAACACACACACAAAAACACACAGAAACACACACACACAGAAACACACACACAGAAACACACACACACACAAACACACACAGAAACACACACAGACACACCCAAACACAGAAACACACACAAAAACACACACATACACCCAAACACACACAGAAACACATAGAAACACACAGAAACACAGAACGCACACAGAAACACACACACACACCCAAACACACACACACAGAAACACACACACAGACAGAAACACACACACAGAAACACACACAGACAGAAACACACACACAGACAGAAACACACACACAGAAACACACACAGACAGAAACACACACACAGAACACACCCAAACACACACACCCTAACACACACACAGACAGAAACACACACACACAGAAACACACACACAGAAACACACAAACACAGAACACACACCCTAACACACACACAAACAGAAACACACACACACAGAAACACACAGACAGAAACACACAAACACAGAACACACACCCTAACACATGCACAGACAGAAACACACACACACAGAAACACACACACACAGAAACACACACACACAGACAGAAACACACACACACAGAAACACACAGACAGAAACACACAAACACAGAACACACACCCTAACACACGCACAGACAGAAACACACACACACCCAAACACACACACCCTAACACACACACAGACAGAAACACACACACACAGACAGAAACACACACACACAGAAACACACACACACAGACAGAAACACACACACCCTAACACACACACCCTATTTTCTGTTTTCTAAACTTCCTGTTCAAAGTCTCCAGGACTGGAGGCTGTTACACGTCTCAGTCATGTGACTCAACCACAGACGTTCTTCTTCTCTGGTGGTGTCAGGACGTCCGGTCAGAGCCTCACTGACCTGAAACTGCTGCATAAAATCATTACAGTCACTGGAGACAGTTATTGATCGGGTCACTGTGGAAACAGGAAACAGACAGAGTGAGCACAGCTGATTGATCAGAGAGCGCCGCAGGTCTCCACTTCCTGTCCATGTACGCAGGACGAATACAGGTTAGGTCTCCTTTAAATCAGTAAAATTAACATCTTCATCTTCATCATCAGTACTAAACATGAAGCTGCTGCTACAGTGAAGCTCGGCCACAGTCATCAGAAGCAGCACAACAGAAGCTGGGAATTCTGGGAAATGGAGTTTCATGAGGATATAATCTGTGTCCATCTTTAATTTCCACCTCACACTCTCTGGTGTGTGATGGGTGAAACAGAGCCCCCTTGTGTTCAGCTCCATTACTGCACCCTGACTCAAGTCCAGACCTGGACCTGGACCTGGGACATCACAGCCAAAGACCTGGTCTTGTTCTGATCCACAGAACCTCATAAAGCTTGTGAGAGCTAATTAACTAAACCACCACAGAAGAAGAAACAGAACTGTCCCAAGGTGAAAGGCATTCTGGGAAGCAGAGGGACTGTAGAAGAAGAGTCAGGTGGAGTAGGAGCATCATCTGTCTCCTGCCCCCCCATGCCCCCCCAACCCTCAGTGCTGTCCCTCCTCTCCCTCCCCAGGCACCACCTCCACTGTGAGAAGCTCCTCCCCTTTGTGGCGTGGTGTCATCCTGATGATGACGGAGCTGTCGGCCGTTTCTGCCACGGCGTCGTTGTCGTCCTGAACCTCAGTGAGAGGAACCGGAGAGCGGCGGTGCATCGGAGAGGGAGGGGGCAGCGGAGAGATGGAGGAGGGAGCCTGGTGGGGGAGGAGGGGAGATCTTTCATCCATTTTTTATTTTTAATTTTTAATTTTCTTACTTTCTGTTCACTATTTCCCTCCCTTTCTTCCTTCATAGCTTCCTCTCCTCCTTCCCTACTCCCTTACTTATTTTCTTTACCTTCCTTACTTACCACCATCTCTTTTTTCCCTCCTTCCCTTTATTCCTTCCTTTATTCCTTTCTCTTCCTAACTTCTTTCCTTGCTTACTTCCTCTTCCCAGACTTTCTCTTTGTGTGAGTGTGTGTGTGTTACCTCTGTGCTCTCAGGCGGTTTGTGGGTCCTCTTCAGTTTGGTGAAGGTTTGCTGTAGCCCCGCCTGCTCCGTCACCTTCAGCGCTGCCTTGAACATCTCGGGTGTGTCTGGTCTGGCCGGGATGACCTCCACCCCCCCCTTCCCCCCGTCCTTCTCATCTGGCTTCTTGTCCTTCGTCAGCATCTTCCTGCACAGACGGACACACAACAACGAGTCCAGACCTGGAGACCTGACAGTCCAACAGTAACAGATGAAACTGACTCAGATGGTGGAAATCTACAGCAGCTCCACCCACTCTGGCTGACAGCAGGAGCATCTGACCTCTGACCCTGACTGACAGGAAGTGGAGCAAACAGATTAGAGGTGATTCTAATCCTGGTCTGGACCGAGAGGGATCAGACAACAGAGATGAGGGAGAGGAAGGAGACGAGGAAGAGGAAGGAGGGAAGGAGGTAAATGGTTGATGTTATTAGAATGGTTGTTTTTTTTTTCTTTTCAGTCCTAAATCTGATGTTTCCATATTTAACTGATTGACTCAAGCCGGGCTGCTGCTCTTGGTCTTACTTGGCCTTCTTGCGGAGCAGTTTCTGGGACTCTGGGTAGTGGACCAGGATCTCTGCCAGGTCCTTTTTATCCAGGATGAACAGGTTGGCAAATCCGTGAGCCTTTACGTTGGCGGTACGTCGGTTCCCTCCACCTCCAGCCAACAGACTGACCAATCAGAGAGAGGAGGGAGTGGTCAGTTTGCAGATGGACTCTGGTCCAGGTCAATGTAGACGACTGTGATAAAACTGATCAACGAAGCTTTGATAATTGCTGACACTAATCACAGCTCATGAATAATTTATCAACATCAGAGGAAAATCACCGCCCAATACACAGAGCTCTCATTGGATGAGAGGACAGGAAGCAGCTCTGACCTGATCTCTCCGAACACGGAGCCGGCTCTGATGGTGACGAAGACCGTCTGCAGGTCAGGACCGCCCACGACCTGGACCTCCCCCTGTTTGATGATATACATCTCCCTGCCAATCTCCCCCTGACACACACACACAAGGTCAACACACACACAAGGTCAACACACACACAAGTACACACACACCAACACACATACAGCTGAGAACTCACCTTCTTACAGACAAAGTCTCCCGGCAGATAAACGACTGACTTCAGCCTCGTCAACATGTCAAACACCATCTGTCTGTCACAGCCCTGACAAACAGGAAGTGACAGGAAGTGTCAGGAATTGACAGGACATTATGAGATATTACAGGAAGTTACAGGACGTTATAGGACGTGACAGGACGTGACAGGACGTAACAGGACGCAACAGGACGTAACAGGACGTTATAGGATGTGACAGGAAGTGACAGGACATTACAGGAAGTGATAGGACATTATGAGACATTACAGGAAGTGACAGGACGTTATAGGACATGACAGGATGTTACAGGAAGTTATAGGATGTGACAGGATGTTATAGGACGTTATGAGACATTACAGGATGTTACAGGACATTACAGGAAGTGATAGGATGTTACGAGACATTACAGGAAGTGACAGGACGTTATAGGACGAGACAGGATGTGACAGGTGTGTGTTCTGACCTGGAACAGGGCCACTTTGCTGACGATGGCGTAGTTGACGTCCACAGCGATGTCCAGTCTCATCTTACCAGGAAGTTGAACCAGCAGCTCTTGTTCATCTGCAGAGGAAACATCACAAAGCTCCAGATGGACATGAACTGCACCTGAGGTGTAAAGCCTTTGTTTACTGAGGACCAGGTTTGGTCCTCATCATGTGTGGCTCCTCCCGCTTACCCAGCATGCCCTGGCTCTTCCAGGTGTAGTCATACCAGGTCTTAATGCGGTTCTGGACCTCTCGGGGGATGTTGTAGGAGTTCATGTACTTGACGGTGCTGTCCATACAGGCCCGGTAGTAGTTCTCCCCAGCTGTGGCTGCTCCCACCACGTCCCTCATCTGAGGATCAGAGGCCGGGTCAGGACCTACACTCTCCTCCACTCCTGCAGAGGCCCAGATCTTGACCTGGACTCAGGGTCTGAACATTTCTAATTTTCCTCCCTTCCTTCCTTTCTACCTTCTAGCTTCCTCTCTTGTTTCCCTACTAATAATATTTTATTTTCAGTTCCTTGTTTCTGACACTCTATAACCACAAACACTGACCTGACCAATCATGATGGAGAAGGCAAAGACGCCAACAAAGTAGTTGATGTTCTGGAAACAAATCTCAAAGACAGTGGTGGGATCAGGAAGTCCACCGATGGTGATCAGGGTCTTCACGGCAAAGTAGTAACAACGAATGTAACTGCGGGAAAATAACAGAGGATCAATGTCGATGCCCCAGATTAATGACGTCAATCATTTACTTTGATGAATCTGTTCTCTGATGAATGAAAGCAGCAGGTTTATTTCTGTCTTTGTGAACATATAAAACTGATGCTGCTCTTTGATAAACTCATTAACTGAACCTGTCTAAACTCCAGTCTCTTACGCGTTGCCTCGTCCATCATAGACCCACTTGGTGGATCCCAGTCCTTCGTAGTCTGAGCCCCAATAGAAGAGACAGGCGTTGATGTGCAGAGAGTACAGCAGGTAGGTGGAGGTCCGGATCACCCTGACACACAACAACACAGGTTGAGGACTTCATGATGTGGCTCCTCAGGGGTCAGGTCTGAGACCTTTTTGGTTTTTGGTTTTTTGCCACAGAACTTTCTGAACTTCCACCAGAATGAGACTAAAATGTTGATTATTGGTTTATTATTGAAGTGATTATTGGTCAAAGAGCTCAGAAGAACCTTCTTTGCTGGTTCTAACCAGATTCTGGTCTTTGCTCCAGAACTGGACCAGAGATTTAAACAGTTTGACCAAAGTCACACACTGAACCACTGAGGTCTTTATTCATCTGTTTATTCTCACATGTAACAGACTGTTGCATGTGTTTCTGCAGGGTTGTGTTTCTGGTGTAGTCTTAGCTTTGACCTTTGACCCTGCTGGTTCACGAGCTCACACAGTGGCCGTGTAGCTGCATGTTTGGCTCCTCACCTGTAGATGTAGGCCTTCTTCATCACAGCCTCCATCCTGTCGTTGAACTCGAAGAAAACCATGTACTAAGAGAGAAACAGGGAGCGTCAGGGGCTGGTGCCCAAAAACACTGTGTGTGTGAAGGTGTGTGAGGACAAACACATCCTAACCTTCAGGAGACGAGGGAACCTGAGCAGAGAGTTCACTCCAGTGAAGTAGTAGAAGATCTCCATGGGAAACAGGCTGATGACGTCCATCTGTCAATCAGACAACAGCTCAGTTTTTCTTCTTCTACCTCATCTTTAAAGCAAGTTCTGACTTTAGAACTAGTTTAATAAAAAAAGACCCCCCAAAGACACAGATCCAGGTCCTTTGTGGAGGCAGTGCTCTCACCTTGAACCTCTCTGTGGTCATGTAGTTCTCCCTCATGTCCTTCTTGTTGCACTGAAACAGAAGCTCCACGTTAAACAAGGTGTTGTCGCTCACTGAGAGGAAACTGAACTTGCCTAGTGTTTTTGGTGTCACTCACCACGATGTCACCCCCACGGACGAACTGCAGTCTGGGCTGGAAGACCAGGATGTCTGTGATGTAGATGAGGTCACATGTGTAGTCGACCAGCAGCCACAGGTGGATGTTTTCAGGGGTTTGGTAGGGAAACGCCCAGCGGACTGGGATCAGCCACACATTCCAGTTCCAGGCTGCCACCACGAAGAACAGCCAGATCACATAGATCAGGTCTGAGGAGACAGAAAGTCCTCGTCAGTCCTCAGCTCACTTGGCAACGTCTGCATCATCATGCAGAGGAGGAGCCCCCAGTCCATCAGCTGATCCCTTCATTTCTAAATGAGTCATAGATCTATGGAGAAAAACCTCCCTGACTCCTGCAGATCCCCAGGTCTGGAACAGGTCTGATCGGGTCTGAATCAGATCCAGACCAGGTCTGGACCAGGTTTGGGTTTGCTCACCGGTGAAGGGGTCGATGCTGGAGGGGAAGCGGTATTCCACGATGGCTCGCAGCCAGTCGGGCATCGGAGGAAGTTTGGGCAGTTTGGGAATTTTCACCGGGTGTCCTAAGAGTTCAAAGTGTAGCTCCACCTCTTCTTCTTCTTCTTCTGCTTCTGCAGTGTCATCCTTCTTCTCCTCTCCCGGGGGAGAGGGGGGAGGTGGAGGTGGGGCTTTAGTGGGGGCTGCAGAAGTCAGAAAAGCTCATCAGATAAATCCATATCAATATGAAGGAGACAGGAACAGTCAGTGCTGAGCTTCACACTCATTCACTCATTCATTCATTTACTCATTCATTTATTCATTTCTTAAAATGTATTCATTCACTCGTTCATCCTTCCTGGACAGACAGGAAGTCGTACAGGCGGAGGGACTCTCCTCCTCAGACTCGTCAGGGTCGACCAGTCGATCTCTCTGTCTCTCTGTACGTCCTTTAAACAGTCGGACCAACTCGCTCAGTCGGTCCTGGATCACCACACTGCCGACGCTGGCTGCTGACAGAGGACGTGTCCTGTGGGACGACAACAGCAGGACGGTCATGGAAGATGCAGGAGAGGGGGGTGGATACAGAGGGGCGGTGTGACATCACTCACTCTTCATCTGCAGTCAGCAGGTCTCCCTGACTGGACCAGGCCTTCAGCTCATCATCATCCTCACAACTGAGAAGTATGCCGCAGGAAGGAAGAACACATCAATACAACAGTGTGAAAACGAAGCTGAAAACATGAAGTGCAGAAGTGGTTTTATTCCTGTGTCGTGATGCCAGCGACGCCTTTCTCAGGTCAGGTTACCTGACTTTGGACAGGTCTGGGACGGTCAGGGTGGTGGACTCTGGTTCTGGTGTTGTGATGATCTTGGGTATGTTCCGACCTTTTCCCTGGTCCACATCCTGCACTTTCAGCAGTGGAGCTCCACCAGCATCAGGACCAACACCACAGCTCCCTGAGGACCAGAGACACAGCTGCTGCAACAAACTGCCAACAGTGAATCCAGCAGAGGGAACAACGCAGTGCGAAGGAGTCGGACAGAGCTTTGAGATCACCTGACCTGTGGTTGGCTTTTATCTGATGGCGAAGCAGTGCAGAGCATGATGGGAGTGATGTTGAAGAGGAAGTGGAGAGTCAGGGGTCACCTACAGGTTTATTGAGCACGTTAAGGATTCACACAACGTTAAAGGTCTAAGAGGTTTCTCTAAGGGTCTGCAGGAGGGGGGGGGGGTTTAGGGGTGTTGAGGATGCTGGGAGTTGGAGTTGAGGCATCTGACAATGCTCATGCAGCACTGTCGTCCCTGCTCAGTCAGCAGGGCAAGCTCCTGTGGTGGGGACAGTTTGGGAGGGTTGAGGTAATAGTGATGCAGCAGCTTCCTGCAGCTCTCCAGACTCTCAGCAGCGCGAGGGATTCGAAGCAGGAAGCTCTTTATCGGAGAGCAAAGGTCAGGAACTGGACGGAGAAACAGTCAGAGTCAGGGACAGAAAGAGAACTTCATGATGAGTGGGTGGTCAGAGATGACCGAGAGAGGGAGGAACATCAGGGACACGAGACCAACAAGCTGAATTTATGTTTTCATTGAATTAATTCTTGTTGCTCCGTTTGGTGATTTTCAGTCTCACCTCCACATCCACCTTCTGCTGCTTCGTCACCCTGAAAGAGGAGGAAGAGAAGCTTTAGGAGCAGCAGTGACTCAGTCTGACCCACCTCCATGTTTCCAAACCAAAGGATAAAAGGTGTCACCACTGAATGATGAGTGTTAGTTCCTAAGCTCCTGCAACCTTTGGACTACAGTAACCTCCCATCTTCTGCTCCTAAACCAGATCCAGTTCAAAACTCTGATAGTGGTCTACAGGGCAGAGGAAGGACCTGCTCATTCCTGCCTTCACACAGTGAAACCCAGATCACCACCACTGATATTTCAGTACCAACTCAAGTGGACTCCACTTGCTTTTGGTACCAGGAATGTCTGGAGACGCTGTTGAATGTGTCCGACATTAACCTACCATTATGTGACTCACATGACCAGTGGAGGATACTGAAGAGATATGTGGTTTAGTTGTACTAAAACTACAGGCCAATAACAGGCTACAGAGGTGAAGCAGAGCTGTTTAAAATGATGACATATCAGTGATGATTCTCCAACAACCTTCAGCTGTGATGGCTCAGAAAACAAAGCACAGAGCACCAGGGGCTCTTGGGGAAGATCAGAGGAAAGGCTCACCTGGTTGGTGGTGGTGGTGGTCGGGGACCCTGGAGCTTGTGGCTGTTGGGTGACCGGACTCTCCAGGTCTCTCCTCTCTGATGCTGGCTCCACGTCTGTTGATGTTGGAGAGAGTTCAGACTCTTTGAGTCGAGCGTTGGCCTCAGCGTCATCTTGAGCCGGACAGACATCCAGAAGGCCCCTGGTGAAGAAGGGAAGGTGTTGTGAACGACTGAAATAAACCTGAAAACCTGCAGATTTGATTCCACTTCCTTGATGTTCACAGGTGGAAGATCTGATTGGCTGTTAATGATCCACAAACAGAAGATACAGAGATGAAACTGAACTCATCTTGCATCATATCTGGGATGTTCAGGACAACTTGTCTCAGCTGTGTCTACTTTAGTGACTTCCTACATTTCTGAGAATCCTCTAAACAGTGTCTCATTAAAGACTCTGGGGGACATCATCTGTGGTCCAGGTCAAGATGTTTCACCTGATGAGTGAAAGCTTTGGCTATTGGATGTAAAGTCAAATGGTCATGAAAGAATTAATTGTTCTTTCTTAGATCTGATTGGTTAGAAATAAAGGAAATAGCTTAACAAATCAGGATCAGTAGTAAATGGCCCAAGGTCATAAAGGTCAGAGGGCGTCTTCCTGTATTTACTGCGGGGAAACTCCACTGGGAAATGTTGGTAATTATGGTTCAAAAACTGCTTTTCAACACAATCTGCCCAAACATACAGATGTCATCATCTTCTGTAAATAAGTTGATATAAAATGTCAACCTACCTTTTGAGGTCGGCCCTAATCCACAGAGAAGTTGGCAAAAAGCAACATAAGATGAAGTTAAATGTGATCATGAGGAGGCACTTAGGTAACAGGCAAAGCTGGTTTAGAGCAGCTTTTCACCAGACGGCAAACTACTTGGGCACAAACAAACTGTTTAGAGCCAAAGTTCTGCCCTGGTTCCTGGCTGATCTGAAGCTAACCAAGCTCAGCTATGATAAACTGGACAAATCGACAAGACATAACAATAATTCTGATGCCAGGGGACAACGTGTTGATGTCAGCTCCAGTTATCAAAACCTGGGTCATCTTTGCTTCTGGTTGCCAGCATTAACACTTGGACTCAGACATTACACTTCAACTGACTCTGGTGGATCATGACCAAGAGATTTTGGACATAGAGGCCTGATAAAGGGAACACAGCACTAACCAGTGCTGTGGTTCCCAGTTTGTTCTGTGGAGGTGGAGAAGGCCCAGGACTGTGACCCAGGATGTCTAGAGCCCAGGACCCTCTGTCCAGTTTTGACAGAGACCCTCTAATAAGACCAAATGTGAACCTGGAACAGGGCAGGACCTCAGCTCACTGGATGTGATGGTAAGAACAAGCTCTCACTGCACAGTAAGTATGTAACTCACACCACAATGTACTGAGTCACAGTACAGAACTCTACAAGAGGATCAGGTAATAGAGTCATTGGCGATATTGACTAATCAAAGTGTCATGGTGGCGTCCCACCATTTTACAGTCCTGGGGGGAGCTGTTCTCTACACATGGCTGATCTTACTCATCAGGTTTTTTCTCTTCCTCAACGGTGCTTTTGAGATTTTCCACTGTGGCTTTATTTCCCACAGGACTCGTATTGTCTGTGCTGTCGTCACTGTCCTCCTGCAGGTTCTGCAGCCTGGACGGTGTGCAGCGCGGGACAAACAAGATAGAGAGCCTCTGTCAGACAGTTCAGCCCATTGTTTCATACAGCAGTTAGTATCTAAACACAGCAGGTGAGCTTGAGGTGGGGGTGTCTGGAGGTTCAGCACTAACTTGGCCAGCAGAGGGAGCTCAAACACAGAAAGTGCATGATGAAGGTTGGTCTGAAAGAGTCTTCAAACGGAAACCTTCCAAAATACTGTAGAATGTAAAACAATCTCTTCTAAGTGTCAGAGTCAGTGTCATAATAAATGAAACCCAAACCCTCAGAGTCAGAGAGAAGACAGATCCCCAAATAAAGTAAAGCCATCAGATGTGTGTCAGTCAGGTGCCCAGGTCTTCGTCAGTCAACAAAGAAGCTACAGTCTCAGTGTCTTAGAGTTGTGGTTTGACTTCCACCAAGACAGACTCACTCTGGGTCGTCCTCGTTCTCCTCCTCCAGGATGTTGGGGAGTCTGTTGAGAACAAAGAGCAGGATGGTGAGTGGAAGATGCCTCAGGTCAGGTGGGACAGGTGGTGTTTGGGTTATTTTTTTTCAAACAGTGAGATTCTCCATTAGAAACGACAGGTCAGTCTGTTTCCTGTCAGTTCCTGGAGATGCAGGGTTTTGACTGGACAGTATGCTCTTTGTGTGACTTACTGCTCATTGGACTCTAGCAGCGTTTCTATGACGATCTTTGCTGAATGCTCCACCTCCAGCTGTCGGACTGCTTCCTCAGCTGCCTTCCTGGCCATCTCCTCCGCCACACGGGCCGCCTCCAGACGATCCTGCTGCAGTCTGTAGGATGATGAGCTCAGACATTCAGCAAAACTCAGGGAACTCACTCCAGGAGCCTGTCTGGTCTTCAATCAGCCCAAAGACCAGGTCCAGGTCCAGGTCCAGGTCAGGTCCAGGTCAGGTCCAGGTCTCTGATGCTCCTTCAGAGACTCTGGGTCTGAACCAGCTCCTTGACCTCAGTCATTCAGCCCTATGCTCCTTCTCAGCCTCTGTTCCTCCATGAATGTGGTCTGTCATCACCATCCCTGAAACCAGACCATCACAGGTCTGCAACCACAGAAATGTTCTGGTCTGTGTTCCCTGAGGATGAACCAACTCCTGAAGTCTCTCTGAGCAGGGACGTCCCTCTGTTTTCAAGAAGCTCCTGCAGACTCATCTCTTCAAAGAAGCCTCCACTGATTTAATAGATGTAGAACTTAATACTGACACTGAGGTCTCTACTGAAGATTTACTGTCGTCCCTCACTGAGACTCTCTTTGGATAAAAGTGTCTGACAAAATAAAAGTGTAAAATGAAAACAACCCTGCTGAAGCAGACAGAGCAACGAACAGGTATAAGAGGCAGAGAGCTGTTGCTGACCTTTCCTCCGTCTTGGTGCTGCCCTTCAGTGGAGTCAGTGGATCCATCTGGATCTCATTTGTCTGAAACAACCACATGGAAACATCTGTCAGTTACAATCTGAAAACCTTCTCAGTACAGTATTGATGTACAAATGATTATCACTTGTGTTATAGCACCAGTACCATGGTGCCTACTTTGGTACAACCATGATACTTCACGGGGTCATGGTATCAGTGGGTCGAAATGACAATGGCAGCATTTCAATCAGTCTAATCTACTGTGGTACAACCAAGTCACTCAACTCTTCACCCTAACCCTTTCAGGTGTCATGTTGCCTATTCTGTTTTGCATGTAATCAACTATGACACTTGCCTCCTTTTTGTTGGTGTCCTGGTCCTGGTCCTGGTCTACGTCCTCCAGCACCAGATCTGTCTTCTTCTGTGTGATACTGACTGAATGCCACAGGACAGGAAGAGCAAGGCTGAGGATCATCGGTCTTATAAATATATTAACTGCTGACAGATCTAAATTCAGTCTCAGGTGTTTCTGTGCACATTCAGGAGTAAAGTGGATCTCACAGGACTCAGAGGACTGTTCTTCATAAATAGATGAAGAAACGAAAAAAAACAAAAAACAAACAACAATACAAACAATGACAATTGTTGTATTGAACACACATTATATGTGTGTATTATATATGTTAAATAATAGTTTGATACACCCATGATTGATTGACTGGTTGATTCCCTGAACTTTCACATTTGTAAAAACAAACCACTCAATAAAACACATTCTTTCACAATAAAAGTCTTTATTTCCAGGAATACAAAGCAAAATGCTGCAATGAGCTGTAACAAGCTGAAATGAGCTAGTTGAGTTAGCTGCCGTTATATGATCTGCAGGAGCCTTTAAAAGAAGCCAAGAGTCCTGATCTAACACGTTCCTGTTACACTGCAGTGAGAGTATTAACCTGATGCAGAGGATAGAGAGATTTTTATCTTCATGTGCACAGATCACTAACTCAGGAACAGGTCAGATTACACCCCTTCTCCTGGTTTGATTTGTTGGAGCTGAGCGAAGCCTCAGCAGCTTCATGGAGCAACAAGTCGGCTCCACAGTTCAACCTGCTCAGTTAAAGACTTTCTGCTGCCGTCAGTGTCAGTGAGAGCGAATGCTCTGCTCCTCCTTCTCCTTTTATTTTAAGGGGCTCTCGCCGCCTTTCCCCCTGAAACAGAAGGAGAAGAGCAGCCCGGTTAGAGTCCGCCTCCTCACGGACACCAACGCCTGCCAATCAATACACAGCCAATAACCCATCAACCAATCAATCAATACATCAGGGCTTTCCTCTCTGCAGAATGCACCTGTAACCACACCCCACAGTGATGTCATAGCGTACAAACACACCTGGAGGTCACTTCTACATCACTGCATCAAGGTGAGCTGTTACATCACTTTCCCTCCATTGAAGGGGGAGGAGTTAACCCTCTGTTAGCAGCAGTAAACTGATCACAGGTCTGAACCCATTCATCTGGTTTGACCTGCAGGGTTGTGTGTTATTGTGTTGTTGTGTTGTTGTGTTGTTGTGTTGAGCTGTGGACAGTTGTACTCACTGTTCTGTACTTCATCACTGGCTGCATCCTGCAGCAGGAGAACAGACATGGATGACAATGATGAAGATGATGACGATAATGACACCAGAGTCAATTTATGTTTATGGATCAAGGTCCTGGTCCAGAAACCAGGTCCTGGTCCTGACTCACCTGCTTCTGTACAGGCTGAGGTAACATCCGGTTGAACTCACTGACGATCCAGACCATCACACTATCAACACAATAACAACACAAGTCAGACACACACACACACACACACACAGTCCTGAGACCTCAGCTCAGCGTCACAAATCCTGCCTGTCACAGTAAAAGTACTTCCTGTAGCTACTCTGTCACAGTAAAAGTACTTCAGTAAACTGTATGTTTCTCTCTCCCATCATCAGATCATCGATCTGAGTACAGGTACTTTAAGACTGTACTTAAGTACAGAAGATGAGTTAAGTTTGTCGTTGGCATATAATTAATCAGCTGATGTTCTGATGTTTGCAGCTAAAGGTCAAGTGTCCATATTGTTTAAATATAAAGTGGTTTCCACTGAACTGTCCTGGTCCACATGAGTCCACCTACTTGGGCTGCTGCTCCGTGTCTTTAGACCTGAGAGGACAGAAAACACAGTTAGCTCCTGTCATTAGCTCTATGACTTAAAATACTGAGGCTCAGAGGATCAGAACTACAACATCTGAATCAACTAAGCGAAGACTGATTAATCTGATGACACTGATGAGACGTAGGAGATTAACAAGGCCAATGAGTCTGATGAGACTAATTAGACTGATGAGACTAATGAGTCTGAAGAGACTAATTAGACTGATGAGACTAATGAGACTAATGAGACTAATGAATCTGATGAGACTGATGAGTCTGATGAGACACGAGTCTGATGAGACTGATGAGTCTGATGAGACACATGAGACGTAGGAGACTAACAAGGCCAATGAGTCTGATGAGACTAATTAGACTGATGAGACTGATGAGACTAATGAGACTAATGAGACTGATGAGACTAATGAGTCTGATGAGACTGATGAGACACATGAGTCTGATGAGTCTGATGAATCTGATGAGACTGATGAGTCTGATGAGACTGATGAGTCTGATGAGACTGATGAGACTAATTAGACTGATGAGTCTGATGAGACTGATGAGACACATGAGTCTGATGAGTCTGATGAGACTGATGAGACACATGAGTCTGATGAGTCTGATGAGTCTGATGAGACTGATGAGTCTGATGAGTCTGATGAAACCTATTTGTGTATTAAAAGTACATAACAGCTCCTGTTAATAATAATAAAAAAAGAACAATTACTCCCCACTCTGACCTTGACCCTTGATCTTGAGTGTTTCAGACTTCCTGCCTCTCTACCTTTGAATATCTGGCTCTCTAAACTCAGGGTGGCTGTCTGACACTGGACTTACCTGTCAGAGTCGGTGGCAGGTTTCGGGGCTGATGGAGGAGCAGGTGAAGCCTCAGCTGTTTGGAGGAGACAGTTACTAACTTGAAGGCAGGATCAGTTCAAACAGTGATGGAGACGTGCGGCTGTCCGAGCTACCTTTAAACGCATCAGGAGTGTCAGCCCTCTGGTCGCTGTCTGTCCTGGAGCGGAGCTGGGTCTCTGGCTGAGGAACCACCTTCTCTATCCCCTGTTTAATCCAGTCCATCATCCTGTCACACATGAACATTAGTACAAACAAACATACACACATGAACACAATCACACAAACAAACACAATTAACTATCAATGTAAACATATACACACATACACAGACACACACCTGGGTGGGAAAGGCTTGCTGTCAGTTCTGTCTTCTCGGTCCTGGTCCTGGTCTCGGTTCTGGTCTCGGTCCGGTTCTGGAGTCACCTGGACCACAGGAGCCAGCTGAGGCTCTGCAGCTGAAAGACAGGAAGCGGTGATGACAGGGGGTTGAACCTGGACCTGGTCTCTGTTCACAGGAACGTTCAGACCTGTTCTCACCTGGTGCTGCTGCCGTCGGCTGCACCTGAGGACAAACACAGGGTTAACTGAGGCACCTGAGGTCACATGACCAGGTCTCTGAGACCCACAGTGAAGTGGTCTCACACAGAACTCATACATCAAGACCAGATCAACCTTGAACCTGTAAAACCTTACCTGGGGGGGCTCAGCAGGGGTGGGCTCTTTACTCTTCAGCTCCACCTGAGGCTGGGGAACCACTTTCTCCAGGCCCTGAGTGATCCAGGACATCACCCCCTTCCTGTGGGGGAGCTGCAGTCAGACTGAGACCAGCAGGAGGAGGTGCAGACCAGCAGGAGCTAAAGGGCTCACTATTTGGCACCTAGTGGGTTTATGAAGGGGCTCACTATTTGGCAGTCTGCCTGTTGGTCAGTTCTTAAAGCAGCTCATTATTTGGCAGTCTGTTGGCGTTTGTACTCACTCATCTTCAGGTTTACTGTCGTCCACAGAGAAAACGGGGGGAACGTCAGTAAACACATGAAGTTCACTGACAGTCAAAGTTCAACCAAAAACCATGTGACATCCTGTCATGTGTTGATGTGATCTGATCATGTGACCTGGTCATCTTCAGTCACTTGTTCATGATCAATGATTCTGATTAAGATTGAGTAATTAATGTGGATTATTTTGTTAGTCCTGGTTAAACTAATGCACACGTGCACGCGCACGCATGCACATACACACACACACACACACACACACACACACACACACACACACACACACACACACACACTGTTTACCTGGCTGTTGTGTTCTCCTCCTGTAAACACATGTGAAGTCAAAGGAAACACATTATCAGAACCTGTAGGACTGAGACGTGGACTCTGGACTCGGACCCTGATCCGGGTCAGTCTAGTCCTCACCGTGCAGGTGGAGTTGGCCCGGCTCAGTTTCGGTGAGGCCACAGGTTGAGGCAGAGCTCCACTGATCCACATCAGGACGCCGGGCTGGGAGCCAGACATGGGGCTGAGAGACAGGAAGTATTTCAGGGTGAGACCAGATCATCATCAATAAACTCATGGGTTATGGATCAGTAACTTCAAGTCAACAACAAGAATGAAGGTTTTCAAAATAATGTCCATGTAAACATGTCCGTGTGAACCTACTCACCTACCTGTCAAAATAAAAGCACCATTAAATTGATGAGGCTGGTTGGTTCTGTTCACACGTCACAACAGGACCAGTTTAACCAGAGGAGGGTAAACTGGTAAACTGGTGTATCTCACCTGAAACCTCAGAATGGAAACACTGATATGACCTGTGGTCCTCGTAACTCACCTGCTCTCCTCCACCGTCTGCACTTCCTGCTTGGGTTTGTCACCTTTTAGAGCTGTCAATCAAACAGTGAAGTGTGCTCAGAGTGAAGACCAGGACCAAACTGAACCACATTATGTTCACAGTCTCCTCACCTTCATTTTTACACTCATCTTGAAACGTCACTTTCTTCTCCTGTTGAATAAAAGACATAAATATAAATATAACGAATAAAACATGTCACAAATGTTTTAATGAATCACATAAATCTTGGAGAGGATCCAGATAGCTGTCAATCAAAACATTAAAGAAAGAGGTGTGGCTTACTTGAACAGGGGGTGTGGCTTGAATAGGGGGCGGGGCTGTGACAGGGAGTGGGGATGGGGCGGGGGGCGGGGCATCAGCCGGTTTCTCCTCCTTCGGTTCGTCATCTTTTTTGGATGGCAGCTCAGGTGGCTGGGGAACGACTTTGACCACCCAGCTCAACATCCTGGATGGAAACAGAGACCTCAGGTCACCAGAGGCTGAACCAGAAGGATCCGAGCTGAGCTTCCTGTCTCTCAACACGTGTCAGGACCACAGTCTGTCTCTAAACCTGGACCTGGACTCTGGTCTGAAGAGCCTTAAACCTTCATCTCTCTAATGACCATCAGGAGGCGACGCCACACGTTTTAAAGAGAAGTCAGATTGTATTGAAGTCTATGGGAAAATGACCCTACTTCTCCCTTGACTGGTGAGGATGAACAAACTGAAGAAGATCTTATTAACGTATAAACATAAATACATGTACAGATAAAAGTTCCTGAACCTGTGGGTGAAAGCTTGTGTCTGAATATCAGAGTCAAAAAAAGAACCTGAGGCAGAAAAAGGTTCCAGATTCATCTCATCAACCAAATCCTCAAAGTAAAGAGGGTGAATTGTTGGATTAAACAATAATTATCTCTGTCTCCCCTGAGTTTACACTGACCTGCTTCTCTCTGTTCTGTCCTTAATGGTGTTTGGATCAGCCCTGGCTGAGTGTCAGCCTCAATTAGAGGCGACTGACCATGACCCTAATCCTCCACAGGAGGCCTGGCAGCAGGAAGCAGCTGTGGGCTGCTGAGTCCAACCGTCTCCAAGTGGTCACTTTCACTTCACTGTTAGGGTTTTAGCCAATGAGCCTATTTTAAAGTCAACCAGTCAATTAGGTAACCAATGAGGGAGACAGTGATCAGTTAGCAAGATTAGCAAGAGACACTGCTCAGAGAATAAGGTTTAAACACCTGAGGCAGAAATAAATGTCGTGTGAATTAGTTACAATAACAATAATGAAAATAATAAAACCAAAACAGAATAAAAATGTCCCTCCTGAATGCAGACAGGGAGGAAGGAGGCCTGTTGGTCAGTCAGCACCTCGGTTGCCTGGTAGCTTGTTGGTAGGTTAATGACCGAGGCAGTTAATAAGCTAAGTGGTTAGCTAGTCAGTTCTTTGTTGGCCGGTTAGAAACCCGTCAGTGTTCAGATCACGGTGCAGAGCCAAGCATGTAAACTAACGAGGCTGAGCTCGGTTGTGTCCCAGTAGTGGCCCATCTCTGGCTGTCACACTGGGTTAGATGTTGGGATGTGGACTGGCTCCGGTGAGCGGCACTGTGGCCTCCTCCGGGTCAGTGCCGGCGGCCACACTTGACCCGCGCGACCTGTTTGACCTCAGTTAGCTTTCGATGCCGAACCAGAAAATATCCCAGAGTGAAAGTGTCCAGGGTTCGATGGAGCTCAGATGTTGACGTCTCCGGCCCGAGGATCCGGGTCAGCGGGTCTCAGAGGGACCGACAGCAGCCTCTGCTCCGGTGGAGACACCGGTCTGTTCTGTCGGACTCTGGCTCCTCATCGATTCAAACTCAGACCACAATTCAACAGAAGAGCTCGACAAATCAGAGCATTGTTACAACAAACCAAGACTGTGTGTGTGTGTGTCTGTCTGTCTGTGTGTGTGTCTGTCTGTGTGTGTGTGTCTGTCTGTGTGTGTGTCTGTCT
>CM076667.1:3748612-3769964 GCA_038496675.1 Rachycentron canadum
TATCAGGGGCCTTCATCAAGGGCTTCATCAGGGGCCTTTATCAGGGGTCTTTATCAGGGGCCTTTATCAGGGGCCTTCATCAGGTGTCTTAATCAGGAGCCTTCATCAGGGGTCTTCATCAGGAGCCATAATCAGGGGCCTTCATCAGGAGCCATAATCAGGGGCCTTCATCAGGGGCCATAATCAGGGGCCTTCATCAGGGGCCTTCATCAGGGGCCTTAAACAGGAGCCTTTATCAGGGGCCTTCATCAGGGGCCTTTGTAAAGGGCCTTCATTAGGAGCCTTTATCAGTGGCCTTCATCAGGAGCCTTCATCAGGAGCCTTTATCAGGAGCCTTCATCAGGGGCCTTCATAGGGGCCTTCATCAGGGCCCGTTGTAAAGGGCCTTCATCAGGAGCCTTCTTTCGGAACCTTTATCAGGGGCCTTCATCAGGGGCCTTCATCAGGGGCCTTCTTTATTGGCCTTCATAGGGGCCTTCATCAGGGGCCTTCATCAGGAGCCTTCATCAGGGGCCTTCATCAGGAGCCTTCATCAGGGGCCTTAATAGGGGCCTTCATCAGGGCCCGTTGTAAAGGGCCTTCATCAGGAGCCTTCATTAGGGGCCTTCAACAGGAGCCTTCATTAGGGGCCTTCATAGGGGCCTTCAACAGGAGCCTTCTTTAGGAGCCTTTATCAGGAGCCTTCATTAGGGGCCTTCATTGGGTCCTTAATCAGGAGCCTTCATCAGGAGCCTTCATTAGGGGCCTTCATAGGGGCCTTCATCAGGAGCCTTCATTAGGGGCCTTCATAGGGGCCTTCATCAGGAGCCTTCATAGGGGCCTTCATCAGGAGCCTTCTTTCATCAGGAGCCTTCATAGGGGCCTTCATCAGGAGCCTTCATCAGGAGCCTTCATTAGGGGCCTTCATCAGGGGCCTTCATTAGGGCCCTTCATAGGGGCCTTCATCAGGAGCCTTCTTTAGGAGCCTTTATCAGGGGCCTTCATCAGGAGCCTTCATAGGGGCCTTCATCAGGAGCCTTCATTAGGGGCCTTCATAGGGGCCTTCATCAGGAGCCTTCATCAGGAGCCTTCATAGGGGCCTTCATCAGTAGCCTTCTTTAGGAGCCTTTATCAGGGGCCTTCATCATGAGCCTTCATTAGGGGCCTTCATAAGGGCCTTCATCAGGAGCCTTCATCAGGAGCATTCATCAGGAGCCTTCATTAGGAGCCTTCATAGGGGCCTTCATCAGGAGCCTTCATCAGGGGCCTTCATCAGGAGCCTTCATCAGGGGCCTTCATAGGGGCCTTCATCAGGAGCCTTCATCAGGAGCATTCATCAGGAGCCTTCATTAGGAGCCTTCATAGGGGCCTTCATCAGGAGCCTTCATCAGGGGCCTTCATCAGGAGCCTTCATTAGGGGCCTTCATAGGGGCCTTCATCAGGAGCCTTCATTAGGGGCCTTCATAGGGGCCTTCATCAGGGGCCTTCATAGGGGCCTTAATCAGGAGCCTTCATAGGGGCCTTCATCAGGGGCCTTCATCAGGAGCCTTCATCAGGAGCCTTCATAGGGGCCTTCATCAGTAGCCTTCTTTAGGAGCCTTTATCAGGGGCCTTCATCATGAGCCTTCATTAGGGGCCTTCATAAGGGCCTTCATCAGGAGCCTTCATCAGGAGCCTTCATCAGGGGCCTTCATAGGGGCCTTCATCAGGAGCCTTCATCAGGAGCCTTCATCAGGAGCCTTCATTAGGGGCCTTCATAGGGGCCTTCATCAGGAGCCTTCATCAGGGGCCTTCATAGGGGCCTTCATCAGGAGCCTTCATCAGGGGCCTTCATAGGGGCCTTCATCAGGAGCCTTCATCAGGGGCCTTCATAGGGGCCTTCATCAGGAGCCTTCATCAGGGGCCTTCATCGGGGCCTTCATCAGTAGCCTTCTTTAGGAGCCTTTATCAGGGGCCTTCATCAGGAGCCTTCATTAGGGGCCTTCATCAGGGGCCTTCATCAGGAGCCTTCTTTAGGAGCCTTTATCAGGGGCCTTCATCATGAGCCTTCATTAGGGGCCTTCATAAGGGCCTTCATCAGGAGCCTTCATCAGGAGCCTTCATAGGGGCCTTCATCAGGAGCCTTCTTTAGGAGCCTTTATCATAGGCCTTCATCAGGAGCCTTCATTAGGGGCTTTCATCAGGGGCCTTCATTAGGGGCCTTCATCAGGAGCCTTCATTAGGGGCCTTCATCAGGGGCCTGGTGCCGACTTGTCTCTGAGAACAAACTTCAGGAAATGATGTCATCTCTGATGAATCTGCCGCTGTGTCCAGTCGGCTCATCGTGGCGGCGCTGGCCTGGCGTTATGGCCGCCATCATCAGATTAATAAGCTCCACTCTGGAGCGGTGCGACGATTCAGCCACGGGTTAATTAAACATTTACATATAGATGCCCAGCGATCTGTTGTAGCAGGGGATAATTTATAGCATCAATATGCGGTTTAATCAGGAGCGGCAGGACGCCGTATGTTGGCGTGCTCCGTGCTAATTGGCACCATGCTGGCTGCTGTTTTGCAGCTCAGAGACAAACTGAGTTCACTCTCACTTTGCTCTGTAATGTTGTGCTGCTTCTCTCACATCCTCCAGGTCTGAGCTCTTATTCTGACGGGACTCTCTCTGTCTCCCTCTTGGCCCCTGAATGAACCAAAACACGTTATCTTATACATTAAATGTCCCTAATTTGTTCATTAAATCCAGATGAATTCTTTATGGAGCAGCAGCAGAGTTCAGGCCTGAGTATCAGGGCTTTTCAGGGATTCATTAATGTCCTGATACATGGAGGCTCCGGTAATTAAGGGACTTTGTTGAGACATTTTGTGGTTATTAATGTGAAAAGACAAATGAAATGAGCCCTGACTGATTTGATAGTTAAAGCCATTCAGTGACTCTAATTAGTCTTTTAATTGTTTGCTTTAAATAAGAAGTTAAACATGCAGATTTATGGACACTTGAGGTTTTATGATCTCAGTGATGGTCTAGGACTCAACATGTCCTCTGAGTGTGATGTGTCATTGTGTGTTTGTAATATTGACTGTTGTGTTGTGTTGGATTTAATTTGACCTGATCTGATCTCATGGTTCAGTTTGAGGAAGAGGAAGGGGAGGGGTGAAAGGAAGGGGAAGAGGAAGGGAAAGAGGGAAAGGAGAGGAGGAGGATCAGAATGAAGCGCAGGAAGAGGAACAAGGATACGAACAGGAACAGGAAATGAACCCAGGGGAGGAAGGGGACCAGGAAAAGTAAGAGGTACAGGGATAAGACCAAGAAGAGGAGGAGGAACAGGGAGAGAAAATGGGAAGAAGAACAGGAAGAGGAAAAGGGAAGAAGAACAGGAAGAGTAAGGGGAAGAGGAACTGAGAGAGGGGGAGAACCAGGGAGAGGAAGAACAACAGGAAGAGGAATAAGAACAGGAACAGTAGGAGAAACAAGGAGAGGAAGAGGAACTGAGAGTGGAAGAGGAACAGAAAGAGGAAGGAGAAGAGGAACTGAGAGTGGAAGAGGAAGGAGAAGAGGAACAGGAAGGGGAAGAGGAACAGGAACAGAAATAGGAAGAAGAACAGGAAGGGGAAGAGGAACAGGAAGAACAGGAAATGGAAGAGAAACAGGAAGAGGAACAGGAAGAACAGGAATGGGAAATGGAAGAGAAACAGGAAGAGGAAAAGGAATAGGAAGAAGAACAGGAAGGGGAAGAGGAACAGGAAGAACAGGAAATGGAAGAGAAATGGGAAGAGGAACAGGAAGAACAGGAACAGGAAATGGAAGAAAACGGGAAGAGGAAGAGGCCCAGTCTGTTCCTCCAGTAAACAACTTAACCACACAAACTGCTTGAGAAGCTGCTTGGTGTTAATTTATGGAGCTCAACAGATATTTAATGTAGCATGTTATGGTACTTCACTTTTATTACTGGACTTAATGGCTTTTTTGTCCTTTGTTTTCTTTACAGAGAGTCAGCAGTCAGTCAGCAGGGCTGCAGGGTTCACATCATCCCAAACACTCCAGAGTCCAGAGCCAGTCTGACTGGACTGTGCAGTGAAAGACATCGTCCTGGCTGCTGAGGAAGTGAGGGAGGAAGAGAAGATGCTTCACCTGAACTAGATCCAACCAAATGTTTGGATCTGGACCTGGACCTGGAGCTGTGACTTCAGGCGTCCATGTTTGAGTCAGTGACTGACAGGAGGAACATGAAGGATGATGATGTTCAGAAAGTGAAAACACGTCTGCAGGTTAAATTAATGACAGAGCTGGAATCCTGCTCCAGTGGTTCAGGTCAGGAGTCAGACCCAGATCCACATCAGGTCTGGACCAGGACTGGATGTTCTCATTGTTCTTTATGCCTCTGTTTCCTCTTTATTCAGAGACGCTGCTGCTTCCATCCAGACTGATGAGGGGGAGGGAGAAGGTGGGGGAGGGGTGGGGTCTGTGTGTGTCTCTGTGGTGTTGTTTGTCACACTCAGCTTTAATTAAGATTAATTGTGTACCTGTGAAGAGTCCTCTGGCGCTGTTTAGCCTGAATGCCACCGGCTAAATGCTGTCACACAGCAGAGGCTCCTCTCTTCAATATGGTATCATAACTATTGTAACGGGGGAGGGAGGGTCCCAGGGAGACCCCTCCCGTTATGATAATTAATTAACACACAGGCCGGACCACATCAAACTGAGCATCATTCAGAACTCCATAGAGAATCCTTCTGGTTTAAAATTCCTTCAGCATCACAATGACATCATGATGACATCATGATGACATCACTGAGACAGGAGCTGATCATTGCTGATGTGTCATGTGGAAACATTTGCTGTGATCAACTTTAACTCAGAGGCTGAGCTTGTTTCCATCCCAAAGGATTATGGGAGATGTAGTTGAAAAAAGATTCACATAAATAACAAACAGATTAATATAAAGCTTTTATAAATATAAATGTTTATGAAGTGATACTAAAAATATAATATCATGTAAAATAATAGCTGAATCTTTTAGTGATGGCTGTGCTGGGGGTGGTTTTGCGGGGGTGGGGTGGGGCGTGGATTGAGGGGACGGGAGGATCATATGTGATTTATTTGACACTTTTCAGAGACATTTCTTGCCTCCTCTCTGTTGAGTGAGTCGTCACTGCAGCTCATCTCCCATTGAGAATAAACGGGCAGGAGATGGAACATTTCCCATGAGTCTGTCTGTCACGGATGGAGCGGTGGCTCTAAGCAGACCCGTCCCATCTTAATCTGTTCTGCATGCTAAGCAGAGCCCCCACCCCTCCCCATCCTCCCCCCTCAGATTGTTATAAATGCTGTTTATGGTCTTGCTATGACAACTGTGAAGGGCACGGAGCAGGATTTATCACAGGATTATCTCCTGAACCAATGAAGAGACGGGGCAGGTTGTAAATGACCCCGCAGGGTAATAAAAGGAGACGCTGCTCCGCCGGGACAATCAGAGGAGGAGCTGTTCTTATTATTATTATTATTAATAATCCAACAGATAGACAGATAGACCCCCTCAGTCAGTCCTGTTGGTTTTTATTTCATCTTTACAGTGAAGTTTTATTGATTTTAAAGAAGCAATGACACAAAAACGTCAGATAAATACATCTCAGGCACGTTGACAGGAGACTGAGCCTGTCAAGGCCCAGATCCTGCTTCATCCTTCTCTTCATCACCTTCATCACTTCCATTCTTTGGAGAATTACAACAACAACACATCATCTGTTTGTGTAGATTTTTGATTTGTTTTAACCCTTTTAGCACCACATTAAATCTTTTCTCTTATCTTTTTCATTTTTTATGTCACAAAGTCTCCACATATTCAGAATCAGCCCAGATAAAAACACTGTAAACCAGAATAACCAAAGAAAACTTCAACACAGGAAGTTCCACACATGTGTTTGTGTTGTTCTAGAGCTGATTTGAAGTTTCTCTCTTTATCTGATCTGAGTTCTGCTCATTCTTTGGAGCAGTAATGATGAAAAATCAGCTCCAAAGCCTCTAATGCTCTAAATATCTTATTGTCCATGTCTCTCTGTCTTTATTCTGTCACTACAATAAACTCAGAGCAACTTCTCCTCACTCTGAGATCAGAAAAATACAGGATTGATCCCATTGACTTTGGCTACAAGCAGCTGACAGCTAGGCCTCTGAAGGAGACACTCTGATTGGCTGTGACATCACCCACTGGAGCCAATAGGAGTGTCCCGTGTAGAGACGTGACTCTAGACGTCACTATCAAAGATGGAGGATGAGAATGGATGGATAAACACACATAAGTAAAGCAGCAATGCTCTAGTCAAAGGCTCAGACTGATCCAGATCTGAACTAACTTCCTTCATGAGTTTATCACTGAAGTCAGTGTCACACAGGACAAATCAGGGCTTGTTAGAAAGAGCTGATTCTCTAGTTGAAGGAGAAACAAACAGCTCAGACCAGACAAGATGGAGGAGGAGGAGACTCTTCCTGTGAACTGAAGAGGGTTAATGTGTTCATTTATTAAATATGATGTAAATACAGATGTTAAAATACAGATGTGTGTCAGGGCTCTGACCTCACTCTGTTATGGAGGAAGGACGGCTCTGATGAAAACTAAGTTGCATTATGGGAATTGTGGGACCCTGTGTCCTGAAGCTACACCAGGATCTGTCCACGTATGAGCTGCATTGGGTCCACCAAAGAAACGGGATCCATGTGTTGGATCAGTCCTGTCTCTGGTCTTGGACCAGACCAGGACACATCTGGACTGAGCCTCAGTCTGGTTTGAGGAGGGTTCCTGCAGGTCGTCCTGGATCCAGACCCACTGAGGAGGGACGAGCTGAAACCTCCACTGAGCCTCCAGACTGGAAAATAGGTCAGGAAAACAGGGTCTTCTGCCAAGTGTCGAGAGTCTTAATGAGCCAAGAACACAGTGCCATGTTTGACTTGGTATCCCGAGCATATGGCGGCTGGAAGGCGTGGCCCTGCAGTCCCCCAATACTAACGTCCCCTGGCCCCTGAGAGCCCCGGGGTGTCAGTTTTTAGAGCTCTGCCACTACAAAGACAGCAGGACTGCCAGTCACATGCGAACCTCGCTGTTCAACTGGGTTCAAGTCCACACATGCAAACAACAAAACCTGCCAAGCCAGAGGACATGGACCCACTTCAGATCTCTGAGACAAACACTGAGGCATCATGGGATACCAGATCGTTCTCTTCCATGGAGGAAGCCGAGGTTTCACTGCAGGCAGCTCTATCTGCTCTACCATCCTTGTTCACTGCTCTCACTGCAAATCCACAACCCTCAGAGACCCCTGACCCCCCATCCACCTGGACCATAACATGCCTGGACCTCAAACACATCAAGACCTCAGAATGCCCTGGCATTGAACTGTAGACAGAGAAACCTCCCCAAACACCCACAGAACTGAGCTGAAGACACCAAGACCGTCCTCAAAGACCCACAGAACTGAACTGAAGACACCAAGACCGTCCTCAAAGACCTAGAGAACTGAACTGAAGACAACATGACTGTCCTCAAAGACCCACAGAACCAAACCAAAGACACCAAGACCGTCCTCAAAGACCCACAGAACTGAACTGAAGACACCAAGACTGTCCTCAAAGACCTAGAGAACTGAACTGAAGACACCAAGACTGTCCTCAAAGACCCACAGAACCAAACCAAAGACACCAAAACTGTCCTCAAAGACCCACAGAACTGAACTGAAGACACCAAGACTGTCCTCAAAGACCTAGAGAACTGAATCAACAGCACCAAGACCGCCCTCAAAGACCCACAGAACCAAACCAAAGACACCAAGACCGCCCTCAAAGACACATAGAACCTGATCAAAGACACAAAGACCGTCCTCAAAGACCCACAGAACCGAACCAAAGAGTCCTCACAACAGAGTCTTCAAATCAGAGTCCTCACTGAGGTGAAAAACCAGAGGGACAGAAAAGACCTGGAGGAACCATTGACCTGACCAACATCTCTGTCCATGAGTCCACTCTCCACAGCACCGAACAGCCAGCTTCCTGAAAATAACAACCCCCCCACAGCCCTACCTTCCATCTCAACAGAAAAGTCATAGGTTCAATTCCCAGCAGCACATCAGTCCTCAGAGGACGGACCACCTCCTTCACTGTTTCACAGCCTAATCCCAGCAAACACTTAAACCCCCCATTAAATATTTAATGAGCACAAAGAGGGAACGACTGTGTCACATGACCAGAACAGACACAGAGGTTTGTTGCCCAAGGATGGGGGGTAGGTGTGGGGGTGGGGATCCTGAGGCTTCAGCAACCTGCCCAATATTCACAGTCTGACAGCAGGCGTAGAGGGAAGAGTGGGGGGACTCATAGACTTCAGATTGTATTGAAGTCTATGGGAAAATGTCCCTACTTCTCCATTGATTTATTAGCTCAGTAAACGTTTTCCTAATGAGTTTATGGTCTCAGTCTCTAGTTTAAGTCTTCAATACAACATGATGTTCATTTTGGTCTGTTCTGTTCTGGTCTGGTCTGATTTTCCCAAACAGACGTGGGGGGTTGCTCTCTGGCTGGCAGCCGCTGACTGACTGGGAGAAGATGAATGTGTGCTGCTTCCACCATCACTCTGAGAAGTTAAACAGCCATAAAAGGCAGCAGGAACTCTGACCTTCATGATCTAACCGAGCAGGAAAAGCCAATGATGTGTACAAGGCTCCGCTCGGCCTCAGATTATGATAAAATATGTCTGAGCGTCACCAAAAGATAACTGTACGTCTGCCGCTGACAGATACGGGCCCGCTATTTTAATAACAGCCCAATTTCTGCAGCACTAAAATGTTTTACTGTGGCCTATAAACCACGCAGCCTGTGACGGGGGTGGGGGGGGGGGGGGCAAAGTAAGATGGACCATGTGAGGCTGCAAAGGATTTAAACCAGAGGTAAGTGCCACCACATTGGAACATAAGAGCATCTCCTCAGCAGCCGATCTGTCTTCTCCATCTGTTTCCTCTAGTGAAGAGGAAGAGTCAGGAAGAAGAAGCTCAGGACAAAGGCTGAAAGTGACCCACAGGCTGGGCTGGACCTGGTGTAAGAGACTATGCCTCTCCAGACATGAAGCCTCCAGTTTGCAATTCGTCCGTCACCCATCTTGGTTTGTTGGAACCTGAATAAACCATATTTGGAGGAGAAGGTGGAGCTGAGGAGGCGTGAGGGGTGGAGCTGACCTGCTCTGTTCTCCATCCTGATTGGGTGGTGCAGTTTGTCAATTACACAATAACCACATCATTTAAAAAATGAACATCATGTTGTATTGAAGACTTGAAACTAGAGACTGAGACCATAAACTCATTAGGAAAACGTTTACTGAGCTAATAAATCAAGGAGAAGTAGGGACATTTTCCCATAGACTTCAATACAATCTGACTTCTTTAACAACAGTGGAGTCGCCCCCTGATGGTCATTAGAGAGGATGAAGGGTTAAGGCTCTTCAGCATTGGCTTCACTTCACAGACCCAGAGTCCAGGTTCAGGTTTATATCAATCTGTAATCCAGGTCCAGGTCCAGGTTTATATCAATCTGTAATCCAGGTCCAGGTCCAGGTTTATATCAGTGTCTCCTGATGTTTGATGACTTCCTGAACTGTGACAAAGGACATTTTCATTGTGTAAAAACCCTCGACAGCTTTTACTCTCATGTTTGAAGCCCTCAAGGGTAAAAAGCTGCCGGAGAGAAAAGACCTGTGTCTGCAAACAGCCCCACCCTCCCAAAAAGCATAAGAATTACCCCGGCTCGGAGAACAAGGAGCGTGTGTGGTCCCTTCAGTCGCCAGGCGATGTGGTGGGGAAGCTGTCAGCCGGCTGGATGGCGGCTGAATCCCGGTGAGTGGAGCAGGAGGAGGAGGAGGGCTGGGCATTCTTCAGTGCTGACACTCTCATTCAGACTCGGGGCAGCCGTGAAATAAAAGCTGCGAGGAGGCTGAAAGACAGAAAAGACGGCTCCGGTAGTTTATTTTGTGGAAACAAAACGTGAGTCCCACTGGTGTAAAACAGAGATTGAACTGCTCTTTGTGTGCAGCTGAATGAGCGTGAGCTGGAGGAGCACTGTTAGTTTTACCGATAGAAACTGTGAAGAGTGGATGAAACTACAGTTCAGTTCAGAGCAGAGAGGTGAGATCATCATCCAACAATCGACATCATCACAGACGAGTCAGGAACCAGCCCAAGATCCTCACAACAGTTTTTAATGGAGCCTCTGATTCTGATGCTTCACCTCAACTAACGTCCAAATATCTTCTGAATCAAAAACACGTCCAGATTCACCTGAACTCATTTGTTTTAAAGTGACATATAAATATAATTCAAACCAAACTCTGCCTGCAACAATTACAACAGTCAGAATCAAATCCTCTTTAATCGTTTGCTCATTAAATCATAAGAAACTGTGGCTGCTCCACTGAACTGTTCACTAACATTAGTGCTTCACTAATCTGCTGCTACCAGCTGCTAAACTGAGTGTTAAACTCAAATCAACCAAGCTAACACACTCGTAGCTAAACTCAGGCCAATTACTTTTATGCTGATAATTGAACCATCAGGTAAAATGAATCAGTTTCATCTGCTAAACTCACTTAAAACATGCATTTAGCTGCTGAGCTGTTCAGTTGAGCTGAGATAAACTGTTTAATGATTTACTGAAACATTAACTAACCTGAACTAAACTGTTTTAGCTGTTTGAATGAAGCTCCAGCAAACTGGAACCTCAATGTTTTAGCCTTTATAATAAGGCTAATAATAATTTTTATATTTTAAAGATTATATATCAACAGTTCAACTAAAGTCCAGTGTTTTGTCCGGACTCAGAAACAGAGATGTCGACCCAGTATGTGTTAAGTTTAGTAGGTGAATGCTAACGAGGCTAACTGTGAGCTCCAGGTACCAGCTGGATCAGCTGGTAGCATTGGGACAGGGCCCAGACCAGATGTCAGGATCTGGACTGTGAGGACTCTGTTTACTGAGTTGAACTTTTTGAACAGTTTTGTTCTGCTTCAGCTGGAATAAATGATTTTGTCCTCAGTGACCAGCGGCTCTGTGTCATTATCTGCCCCCTCATCCTGCTGCTCACACTTTGTCATGCAAATGGTCGCTAATAAAAACCCTTTAGAGACCTGATCAGGGTTTACACGGCCACTGAGACGAAGTTCCCCGACAGAAAACCACAGAGAGTGGGAACAGGATCACATGATGTGGATCAGACTGAACTCACAATGTGAGTGTGGACGGAAAGGAGGTAGAACAGAGACTGACGATGAGTTTTAAGGTGAATCTCAGACACTCATCACACTTCATCATCATCATCATCACTACATTAGATAAAATGGTGGACAGGTGATACAGAATGAATATCACATCAGCTCTGCAGTTTGGTCATAAACCAAAGAACTGGACTGAAGAGGATCAAATCCTCCTGACCCGGTTTCCTCAGAACTCTCAACCATGTGTCAGGTTCCCTTGAGACACTAAACTGTTTTTTCTCTTTGCCAAAAGTGGTCAGTGAACACATCACTGCTCCTGTCGTTCACCAGACAGCAAGCCCCCAGAGAGGTGTTCCAGTCAGTAACCAGCTCGTTTCAATTACACCTTGAAAAGACACTAATTAAAAGGCTCCAAACGAGCTGTTGAATGGAGCTCAGGCGATTACCCCCCCCCCACAGAGAGGGACTGAATGGAGCCTAATCTTCTCCTTGTCGATGTGACTGTGAGCGTGTGTGTCCTCAGATTGGTGCTAACAGTAATAACATTTATAACAGTGCTAACAGGCTAACAGTGATAACCATGTTAACAGGCTATCAGTGCACTAACAGTGACAACAGTGCTAACAGGTTAACAGTGCTAACAGGCTAACAGTGCTAACAGTGCTAACAGGTTAACCGTGCTAACAGGCTAACGGTGCTAACAGGTTAACAGTGCTAACAGGCTAACAGTGCTAACGGTGCTAACGGTGCTAACAGGTTAACGGTGCTAACAGGTTAACGGCGCTAATAGGCTAACGGTGCTAACAGGTTAACGGTGCTAACAGGTTAACGGTGCTAACAGGCTAATGGTGCTAACAAGCTAACGGTGCTAACAGGTTAACGGTGCTAACTGGCTAACGGTGCTAACAGGTTAACAGTGCCTGTGACACTGTGGACAGAGCGGAGACATGGATCAGTTTCATCTGCACAGTTAGCTTAGCACAAAGACTGGAAGCAGGTGGAAAGAAAGCTGGAGAGAAATTCCTGGTTTACATGTGTGTTGTCTTGAACAGACACAGAGCTGTTTGAGAAACACTGAGTTCAGGACACAGAGTCATGGTGGGTTCAGGACTCAGAGAAATGGTGCATTGAGGACTCGTGGTTTCAGGACTCGTGGACCAGCTCTTGGAGTCTGTGCTCAGCCTGTTTCCTGCGGCACTGTCAGGCAGATCAAGAACACAATCTGTCGCGTGGAGCTGCTGCCAGAGTCTGAATAAATCATCTGTCTCAGGGAGAGGTGACTCTGAGACTCATCTGTGACCCACATAACAGAGAAATCAGGTCCAGGCCTCCGAAGGGGTCCACCACAGGACCTCCGATCTAGATTCACCTGATCTGGTCTGAGCTTTGGTCTCAACAGGTAAATGATTCTGAAATACTGTCTTTATGAAGTAGAGCTGTGAGGACTAGTCCACACTGACTCCCAGGAACTGAACCAGCAGATCTGGACTTTATGTAGGAGTTAAAACCTTTATTTAATTCACAGACTGTAACAATCACAGAGGCTCCGCCCCCACATGTCTGCAGGGGGGGTGAGCTGCGGGGGGTGGGGGGGTTATTGCCACAGAATTAGTGTTGTTTTCTTTTCTCACACCCACTAACTAACCTCCCTCCTCCCCTCGCCCTCCCCTCTCCCTCCCCTCTCTGCCCTCTAGATGGTTAGTGGCAGGCAGTTCCACCCTCCCATAATGCACCTGTGCATGATGATGATGAGGAGAGAGGAGGGGGCTCTCCCTTCAGCCTGAGGTGGTTTCAACAGGTTGTAAACTGTGAACTAATGAACTCAGAGAGACCAGAGTCTGATCCTGGACCAGGTATTGGACCAGGTACTGGGCCAGAGCGGTCAGGTCTTTGGCCCTTCATGTATTTGGAGGATGTGTTGTGAATCCTGGACTCTAGATTCTGGACTCTGTGACCCAGGTCTTGGCCTCCAGCTGTTTCCCTCTCTTGGATTTACGGCAGCTCAGGAATCTTATCTCCTCCGTCGGCCGTAAACTGACACCTGACAACGACACTTCAAAGCTGCTGCAGGGGCTGGTGGGGGGGCAGGAGGGGCCGGGGGCCAGAGGCAAGTACAGGTCTGAGGTACAGGTGAGAGATTGATGAGGCGTCGTAGATTATGTTGGAGGAAAGAAGATGTTCGCGGGGCAGCAGGATTGCAGAGACCACGTCGGCCCTGAGGCGGTCCAGAGGAGTCCTGACAGGAAAACCAGCTTCTAGGACTGAGAAGGGTCAGTCAGCACCTGAGGACAGACCAGGACCATGATGTCATCATTTGACCTCACCCAGAAGACAGACTCCTCCCTCTGGAGATAGATCGGAGGTCCACCTGGACCCAGGACTGACATTATCCTCACATTACAAGGTCTTCTGGTGAAACCAGGAAACTGCTTCAGGATCCACCTTGATCCACATGGACCTGAGGACCCCAACATGGACCTGGACCCAGAGAGTTTGAGAGAGTCTGAAGTTAATTCAGGACAGGTTTATGATGATGGTGATGATGATGGTGATGATGAAGGGAACACAAGAGATTCACACAAGTTTCTTCTTCTCTCTAGGTTTGTGGTTCGTGGCTGTGAGGTCACTTCCTGTTGCTGTCTCTGACTTTCACACCCTTTCATCATCTGATGAATTCATCATCACTGTTAATAACCCATGTGTCCTGTAGCTGGAGGGGGGGGGCACACCGGTGTGTCATCATCATCATCATGGTGTTCTTCTTCTTCTTCTTCTCTGCCTCTTGTTGTTCTCCGCCTCAGTCTGATCTCTCTCCACATGCTGCCTGCAACTGAGCTGTTTGTTAATTAACACACACACACACACACACACGCCTCTTACCCCGAAGTGTCTCATTAAGGAACATGAGGCCTGATGATTAATTACAGCTCAGACTGAAACTCAGCTTTAAATGTGTAGGTGGTATTTCAGACCTGAATCTGGTCCTGGTCCTGGTCCTGGTTCACTGGACTGAAACTGAAACTGGACTAGACTCAGCTGCTGTCAGAGGAAACAAAGACAGCTTCATTAGCGTTAGCAGTAATTAGCTGGAGCCATCAGTCGACAGGTTTCCCTCTCAGCTCTGTGATGGTTTGGACCTGAATTCAGACTTCCTCCTTAGGTGAACATCAGCTGATTGTCAGGTGATCCTCCTCAGCAAATATTTGACTGTTTCTCCTGTTGCAGGATTTTTACTCTTCAACAACAAATAAGTTTCCTCTGTAAATCTGTGTGTGTCTGTGTGTGTGTGTGTGTGTGTGTGTCTGTGCTTGTGCGTGTCTGTGTGTTTGTGTGTGTATTCACATTTTTATGGTGACAGTGGTAGTCTCTCAGCAACACACTCAAAGATCGACATGCACCATTGTGTCTGTCAGCAGGGAGGTGTTAACACAACAGACACACACTGACCTACACAACGAAAACATATTGACCTAAAAAATGAACACATACTGTCGATATGTTGATATGACGAAAAACGTGTGTTGATATGAAGGAGAACATGTACTGATATGAAGGAGAACATGTACTAATATGAAGGAGAACATGTGTTGATATGTAGGAGAACATGTGTTGATATGAAGGAGAACGTGTGTTGATATGAAGGACAACACGTGTTGATATGAAGGAGAACATGTACTGATATCAAGGAGAACATGTGTTGATATGAAGGAGAACATGTGATGATATGTGGGAGAACATGTTGATGTGAAGGAGAATGTGTTGATCTGAAGTAGAACACATGTTGATATGTAGGAGAACATGTGTTGACATGATGGACAACACGTGTTGATATGAAGGACAACACGTGTTGATATGAAGGAGAACACGTTGATATGAAGGAGAACATGTACTGATATGATAGAGAACACGTGTTGATATGAAGGAGAACGTGTTGATATAAAGGAGAACATGTGATGATATGAAGGAGAACATGTATGTTGATATCACAGAGAACACATGTTCATATGAAGGAAAATGTGTATGTTGATATGAAGGAGAACACGTATGTTGATATCACAGAGAATACATGTTGATATAAAGGAGAACACGTAAGTTGATATGAAGGAGACCACGTATGTTGATATGAAGGAGAACATGTGTTGATATGAAGGAGACCACCTATGTTGATATCACAGAGAACACATATGTTGATATGAATGAGAACAAGTGTTGATATGAAAGAGAACATGTGTTGATTTGAAGTAGAACACATGTTGATATAAAGTAGAACACATGTTGATATGAAGGAGAACATGTGTGTTGATATGAAGGAGAACATGTGATGATATGACGGAGAACATGTGTTGATATGACGGAGAACGTATTGATGTGAAGGAGAACATGTGTTGATCTGAAGTAGAACACATGTTGATATGAAGGAGAACGTGTGTTGATATGAAGGAGAACATGTGTTGATATGACGGAGAACATATTGATGTGAAGGAGAACATGTGTTGATATGAAGTAGAACACATGTTGATGTGAAGGAGAACATGTGTGTTGATATGAAGGAGAACATGTGATATGATGGAGAACATGTGATGATATGACGGAGAATGTGTTGATGTGAAGGAGAACATGTTGATCTGAAGTAGAACACATGTTGATATGAAGGAGAACATGTGTGTTGATATGAAGGAGAACATTTGATGATATGACGGAGAACTCGTGTTGATATGACGGAGAACGTATTGATGTGAAGGAGAACATGTGTTGATCTGAAGTAGAACGCATGTTGATATGAAGGAGAACATGTGTGTTGATATGAAGGAGAACATGTGTGTTGATATGAAGGAGAACATGTGATATGATGGAGAACATGTGATGATATGACGGAGAACGTGTTGATGTGAAGGAGAACGTGTTGATCTGAAGTAGAACACATGTTGATATGAAGGAGAACATGTGATGATATGACAGAGAACATGTTGATGTGAAGGAGAACGTGTTGATGTGAAGTAGAACACATGTTGATATGAAGGAGAATATGTGTCAATGTGACGGAGAACATGTATGTTCCCCGTTCTCATATGCAGGATGTTCTCGCCCTCAGACCAGGATCCAGGTTCAGTAACAAAATGAGTCGGGGCTGAATCCACTTCGTAAAGTAACTTGATTTGTTTCTGTTTTTCCTGTTTTCCATCATTGCCACTGAGTCAAACTGTTCTCAACTCAGTAAATCATCACTGATTCATTATTAATATGATTAATAATCACTGTATTCAAATGATTATTAATCATTATATTAATATAATTGATAATAGCCATAATAATGTCCCACATTAAAACAATGATTACAAGAATTATATGGACTGAGCTGAATTTGAGTCACATTAGGTCACTGAAGCAGAAACTGACGAGTTAGAGATCAGATTCATTTCAGGTTTATTTCAAATGAGTTTCGGGGTTTTTTTAAATTAATTTCTGGTTTATTTCAAATTAATTTCTGGTTTATTTCAAATTTGTTTCAGTTTTTAAAAATATTTATTTCTGGTTTATTTCAAATTTATTTCTGGTTTATTTCAAATTAATTTCTGGTTTATTTCAAATTAGTTTCAGTTTTTAAAAAAAATGTATTTCTGGTTTATTTCAAATTAGTTTCATTTTTTTTCAAATTAATTTTAGGTTTATTTCAGATTAATTTCAGGTTTAGTTCAAATTAATTTTAGGTTTATTTCAGATTTTTTTTCAGGTTTATCTTGGATCTATTTTGACAGTATTTCACGTTAATCAGATTTATCAGGTTTATTTCAGTTAATTTCAGATTAATTTCAGGTTTTACTTCAGATGTTTATCAGATTGATCAGTTGTATTTGAGCTTATTTCATATTTATTTCATGTTGTACATTAAAGAAGCTGCAACTGTTAGACCAATAAATAAAAAATCACAGTAAAAAGAAACGCTTGAAGAAAAGAGTGAATGTGTGTGTGTGTGTATAAAACAGGCCTCTTCACCGCTTTTTGTGTCTTGTTCCCAGGAAGGTTTTTTAATGGATGTGAATGAGCAGACAGAGCGCAGGGAATAAAAAGCCCATTGGTCGTGTTCATGCTTTCAGCCCCAAAAAAGAAAACTAACAAACACTGAACTATTTTCTTCTTCAGACAGTGGGATCATGCAGCAGCAGAACAAACACACAGAGGCTCGTTTCAACCAACAGGAATAAAAAACACCGAGATCCAGATTTAAAAAGTGCATCAGAGATTTTAAACTCAATGTCCTCTGACATAAATATATGACTTTTTCTTCTTCTTCTTCTTCTTCTCCACGACTGTTCATATCCATCATTAAAAATGTAAATCATAAAGACACAAACACAAGTTTGTCTTTTTCATGAAGATTTTCCATCGTTTCCTTTGTTTTTTCATGTTTCTGAAGAAAAATCCCGCAGGAGATAAAATGAACTGTTTCTGAGGCAGAGAAAAAACTCGTGAATCTTTTCTTTGACTTTGAGGAGAAATGATGAAACTGAAACACAACAGATCCAGATAATCAGTTACCACAGAGAAACACTCAGTGTTTTACTTTCTGACATGATTCACAGGAAAAACACCAAAATACTTGTTGTTCACCAGAGGTCAGAGGTCAACCTGAAGCATCCCTCTTCCGAAATAAAACAACGCAGATCTTCACACCATCTGTGCGGAAATGTGTCATTTTCCCGTTTTAAATTCTTTCTTTTATTTATAAAAACAGAACAAAGTCCCGGTTCCCGTCAGTGCACCGCCACCGCGGACTGCAGCGAAGCCGAGGAGGGCAGCGCCTCTCCGGGTGCGGCCGGGCTGCTTTGGCCGGTGGCGGTCTGCGGGGAGGTGGGGCTCAGAGACTGGGGCGAGTTCGCGAGGAAAGCCGGGATGTGAGCGGGCAGCCCAGGCAGACCCGGCACTGCGGCGGGCGTGGGTTTGATGGGCACCGGGATTGCGGGCAGAGTCTGTCCGCCGTGGCATATGGATTTGAGCGGCATGCCGTAGGCCGAGTAGTCGCTCGCGGCCATGGAGATTGGAGCCGCGGTGTCCATCATCCCGGAGCCGTACATGTGCGGCCAGGCCGGGGTCAGCTGGTTGTGGAGTGGGTACCCGGCGGGGGAGAAGGCCGCCAGACCGCCCGGCATCTTGTACTCTCTGGCGATGATGTTCTCGATGGCGAACGGGTGTTTGAAGCCCGACGGCTGAGACACGGAGCTCAGGTTGTATCCGCTCGGCATCTGCGGGAGGTGCGCGGCGGCGTGCAGCGCGCTGAGCCGCAGCTTGGCCTGCTGCTGCAGGTAGTGGGCGGCGTCCTGCGGCTTGCTGGGCGCCAGCGGGTCCGTGGCCTGGATGCTGCCCACCTTGAAGCGCTTCCTGCGCCGCAGAAAACTCCCGTTCTCGAACATGTCGCCGCAGTTGGGGTGCAGAGCCCAGAAACTGCCCTTTCCGGGCTGGTCCGGTCTGCGGGGGATCTTGATGAAGCAGTCGTTGAACGACAGGTTGTGGCGCAGGGAGTTCTGCCAGCGCTGCGTGTTCTCCCGGTAGTACGGGAACCGGTCCATGATGAACTTGTAGATCTCACTGAGGGGGAGCATCTTCTCCGGGCAGCTCTGGATGGCCATGGCCGTCAGGGAGATGTAGGAGTACGGAGGCTTCTGGTCGCTGTACGTGTTCCTCCCCGGGCGAGGCATTCTGGAGCCGAGCCGGGCCGGACCGAGCCGGGTCTGGATCAGTCTCGGTCTCAGAGGACTTACTTGTGCCAAACTTTGTCCAAACGGCTCAGCTCAGATCAGGGGCTGTTTGGCGCCATGGTTCCGTCAGAGCTGGAGCCGGACTCCGCCACAAGTTGGTGAAAAGTTAAGAAGCAGCGGTGTCGTCCTCCTCTGCTGCCCCCGGCCCGAGCCCCGGTCCTGGGCAGGTGCAGCGCGGTGTCCCTCCTCCTGCCGCTGCTGAGCTGCGCTAGGCGGCTGCTGCCTCCTCCATGTCCCTGTCCCGGTCTGTCCTGAGCGGGCGGCGACAGGAGCAGAAGACCCCCCCGGAGAGGAGCCTCATTAATGGGCCACTTCTCCGCCGTCACATGATCACAGGAGGGGCGGGGGTGGGGGTGGGGGGCTCAGGGGGCGCAGTGTGGTGTCATTTACACGTTTTTACACGGACTGACAGACTCATTTTCATCTAAAGCCGCGGCGGGAAAAAGAGCCAAGAGAAGCCGCGCGGGGAGCCTGGTTCCCGGCGAAGTTTGTGGCGGAGCCGCGCTGCCTCTGTGGAGGTAAGTGTGTGTGTGTGTGTGTGTGTGTGTGTGTGTGTGTGTGTGTGTGTGCGTCGGGGCCCCTCGGAGGGGCCGCTGTCCGAGGCTTTAATGGTCATTTATTCAGTTTCAGGTTTTCTAGAGCGAACATGCTGCTGAGTCTGAGTCCAGGTCCAGGTCTGAGCCCGAGCCCGGGTCTGAGTCTGAGTCTGAGTCCAGGTCCAGGTCTGAGCCCGGGTCTGAGTCTGAGTCCAGTTCCAGGTCTGAGCCCGAGCCCGAGCCCGGGTCTGAGTCTGCTGCTTAAAAAAATACAGTGTGTCAATAATAAACAATAGAAACAGAAACAATATAAATACTAATAATAACAATAACGTTTCTTTCTTTCTTTTTTTTTTTTTTCATTTTACCTGGTTCAGACTCGAAGCGCCTCCCAGACCTGGACCTGGAACTGGACCTGGAACCGGACCTGAACTTTCAGCCTCATCAGGACCAATTCACAGTTAATTATCTTTAATGATCTTCATCAGCTTCATCATCATAATCTCTGAAAAGCCTTTGATCTTTAATGTTAATTTAAAGGTGTTCAGTTTAATTCTGTCTAATTAACAGTTTTAATGAAGCAGAAGAGCCGAGGTTCCGGTTCCGGTTTTAAATGCGGACTTTTTATTATTTCATATTTTACATGGTTTTTTCAAGACTTTATATTTATTTGTGGAATAATTGTGTTGTTAAATTCAGTTAAAGGTGATTTATGTTTGTGTTGAACAGTGAAACAGTCACGCGCCCGTCGGCCCCGGGAAACTCTTATTAATGATTATCTATAATAATAATAACACGAATGAACTTATACCAATAACAATAATTTAAATATGAAAAAAATATTCATTTCATTGTGAGTCGTTAGTTAATTTGTTTGACTGATTTTAAACAAAGACAAATCAATAATCAATAAACAAAAACAACTAATCTGAACTGTTTCTATACATAAAAGGCACAAAGTTAGAATATATTATAATAATAATAGAAAGAATTAGTGATGATTATTTTTATTCGAACTATGTGATGACGAAAAGAGCTGATGATGTAATAATAATAATAATAATGATGATGATGATGATGATTTAGAGGAAACACGGTTCAAAGGCTTTAAAGAGGAGCTGAGGCTTTAATATTGGGGGTGGGGGGGTGAGGGGGTGGGGGGGGACAAAGAGCCACTTTCACACGTCTGACCTTTGACCTGTGATCTGATAATCTGATGGAGAGAGCTCAGGATGCAGACGCACGCTCCACAGCAGAGAAGAAGAAGAAGAGCTGATCACTTTGAATCAATACCATCAGTATCATTGATATAATTATCATTAGGATCTGTATGAATACGATGACTCATCGCTCCGTTTTCTCTCTATTTCTATTTAGAAAACGTCACTGATCAAATCGGATTGTTTACAGCTTGTTTTTGTTTTTCTGCTTCACTGAAAATAAAAACAAAAACCCTTTTTCAGCCGAGATGATTGATTTGATGTTTTTGTTGTTTTTTATTTTTGCAGTTATGAACAATAAAAAACTTAATATTACATTTAAATATTATAAAATGTTGGTTATTATTATTATTATAATTATTGTTGTTGCAATTCATCTGTCTGTTGTTTATATTAAATTTAAATATTTGTGCTGATGAAGAACAAACTGTAAATATGTCCTGAGCTCTGATTGGTTACACAGCAGCCAATCACAAAGCAGGAAGAGAAACAGAAACACAACATGTTGGAAATGAAAGAATCAAATGACAAACATTTACCAGCAGAAAACACAGTGTGTGTGTGTGACTGTGACTGTGTGTGTGACTGTGTGTCTGTGTGTGTGTGTGACTGTGACTGTGTGTGTG
>CM076667.1:3770464-3772964 GCA_038496675.1 Rachycentron canadum
GGGTTAGGGTTGGGGTTGGGGTTGGGGTTGGGGTTAGGGTTAGGGGTTAGTGTTAGGTTTGGGGTTAGTGGTTAGTGTTAGGTTTAGGTTTGGGGTTAGGGTTAGGGTTGGGGTTGGGGTTGGGGTTAGGGTTAGGGTTGGGTTTGGGGTTAGGGGTTAGGGATTAGGGTTAGGGTTAGGGTTAGGGTTAGGGTTAGGGTTAGGGTTGGGTTAGGGTTAGGGTTAGGGTTAGGGGTTAGGGGTTAGGGGTTAGTGTTAGGGTTAGGGTTAGGGTTAGGGTTGGGGTTAGGGTTAGGGTTAGGGTTAGGGTTAGGGTTAGGGTTGGGGTTAGGGTTGGGTTTGGGTTTAGTCTGGTAACCCTCAGTTGCACATCTCATGCTGGAGAGTGCGGTGGGTCTGTTTGCAAACACTTTGAATTAAACTTACTGAAAGAAAAGAGTTGACGTTTGGGTTTTGTTCAACAGGAATCACCACAACAAATTTGGTGTCACAAGCGGGATCACTCATTTGAGGTGGCACCAGGGACTGGTGCGCACTCACTTGATATCACACCTGACATCACACCTGACATCACTCCTGACATCACTACTGACCTCCCGGAAACTCTGACCAGTGTTGTGTGACTTCCTGTTTCTATGGTAACCAGAGCCCAGGGGCAGTTCCTCAGCAGATATGCTCTGACCTGAGCCGGTTCTTCCCACGATGCCAAGCTTCTCCCTGGCCTTGATATGGAGCTGCAGCCCGTTCAGGACCACAGCTGAGTCTGGTCTGTACTTCATCTTGTAGTCCCTGAAGATGATGGCTCCCTGCTGAGGCCAGTCCTCCGAGACCTGACCCACCTGCAGCTGCCCCAAGCCTTCACACTCACAACCCTGGACCACAACAACATGGACTGTCACTTACAGACCAGACCAGACCAAATGTGTGTTGTGACTCTAAAGACCATGGAGAGAGACAGGATCCACAGACCTTCATGTAGTCCAGCAGCCGCTCCACAGACAGGAACCTGGCCTGGACCTCCATCAGGGACTGGACCAGGTACTGACAGTTACTGGTCAACTGGAGACAACACACACACACAGTCAGAGACACAGAGTCAGACACACACAAAGTCAGAGACACACACAAAGACACACAGTCTCTGACTGTGTGGTCCTTCTTGTTGTACCTGGATGATATAACAGAGGGCGAGGGCCTTCATCGGGGGGCTACGGATGTCATTGGAGCTGAAGATGACGAGCAGCACGACGGGCAGCGTCATGGCGGCACAGAGAGCATCCACCAGGAAACACAGCCAGCGCATGGCATAGTTAAAGAACAGGAAGTGGCTCGCATTTATGTCAGAGAGCGTCTGGAACCTGCAACACACAGGACAGATGTTAGACAGATGTTCAGAGGCAGACGTTCAAAGACATGTTCAGAGGCAGATGTTCAGACAGATGCTCAAAGACAGATGTTCAGAGGCAGATGTTGAACGCCCTCACAGCTGTGTGTACTGCTGCGTCTTGTTGTAGGCGTGGATGGTGCCGAGGCCCTGAACAATGGAGGTGCAGAGTGCGATGTAGGGAGAGCGACTGATGTTCTCCATCGTCTTCAGCTCACAGATGTTTCTCAGGAACAACCTGCATATGGTCACACAGATGTTCAGACACAATACAGGTGAGTTTTCCACCAAAGGTTGTTTGTGAGTGAAGCTCATAGCTGACAGTGACCTGGTTTTGTTACAGTCTTGTTACAGTGACTGATATCCATGAAGGATCCAGACTTCACTGACTGGGTCCAGGTCTCTCTGAGATCTGGGTATCTCTGCAGACCTGAAGACTGAGAACTCACCCCAGGAGGAGAACGAAGAGTGTGATGAGGGCAAGCACAGGCAGCAGCATTATGGGGAAGATGATAGAGTTGATAACGCAGACGCAGACGGCAATCAGACAGATGATGAGCAGGGCATTGAGATGGTGAGGGACTAAAGAGTCCATCTCATCCTGGTACCTGGAGAAACAATTGAGGATGTGTCCAGTCGGAGTCCTCTCGAAGAAACTCATTGGACTCGCCAAGATCTGAGGGAGATGTCAACGGTCAGATCAGCTGATCACAACAACAGTTGCACAACAACCACAACAGTGTGAGAGAAACATGCAGTGAGATAGTGAGTTAGAGAATGAAACCTTCGCCTTTTCAGTGTACTTTGTCAAATTTTTGTGTTCTTTTTCAACCCCATCAAATTCTGCTGGGCACTGGAGTTACACTGAGTACGAAGTACTTGATGTAACTCTCTAAACTCTTCATTCACATTGCGACCAGGTCTGTGTTGTTCACAGTAAGGACCAGCTGTTAGCGCTCCGTAGCACAGCAGTGCTGTCGAGACATTGAACTGCTGGCGATTGGCATACCCCTGGGAATTTTCACATGCTATCATGATAGCCGTGTATGTTCTGGCCTGTGTACAAGTCTCTTGTGCGCAGACAACCAGCTGTGTCCTGCACCATGATGAGATGGT
>CM076667.1:3777964-3795464 GCA_038496675.1 Rachycentron canadum
AGGGTGAAGGACACATTCCTCAGGGTGGGCCTCACTTCAGGGTATCTGGTTTTGTTCACAAGGTCATTCGTGTCCTCTATGTTGGGTGGGTGGAGTGGTTTGGTCCAGGACAGTGTGGCCATGTCCATGATGATGGCTGCTGACCTGTGGTCTGTCTTCCGGATGATGTATGACTCTGGATTCTTTCTCAGCAGTAACCTCTACAATATACACACAACACACACACAATGGTATTAAATCAGAATGATACAAATCCAACGCAGTTAGTTCAGTTCAGTCAGAGGTTACTAACCTGGAGACGTTTCACTGCCACAGCAGCTTCAGCCAAGAACTTGACAGCCATGGGCAACATGGACAGAATGAACCTCATGCAGTTGAAGATGGTGAGGACGGGAAAAGCCTGATGAAGAAATAACTAGTTTTATGTGACATGTGACCGTCACATCATTAGGCCCCGCCTCTTGAGGGAGGAGGCGCGTGCAGGTGGATCAGCTGTTTCTACTCACTGTGCTAGTGCTGAGAGGTAAACCCAGCCAGGTGTGGACAAGGAAGGTGCAGGTGGCAGCGATGATGGGGACGAGGGGGCTGATGGTCACACTGAAGTTCTGGATGAAGCCTGCTTTCTCCAAAATCCTTCTCTCTGTGGTCCTGATCTCTGACACACACACACCCACACACACACTGAATATTTGTCCACAGCAAGTGGTCTAACCCAGTGCAGGACAGACCAGAGGTCTGGTGACCAGACCAGACCAGGATCAGGACTCCTGCTGCGATGGAACAGACCTGTGATCTTGTTTTCGAAGGACTCCTCCCACACATACATCTTGATGAGCTTGATGCAGGTGAGGACCTCGTTTATGGTCCGGACTCTGCTGTCGGTGACGGCTGAAGCTCTTTGCTGGTACACACTGATGAGCCTGGCACACACAAACTGACACACACACACTGTTCCTCACACCTGCCTCCACCTGGTTGTCGTCGCTATGAGGAATCCTGGTCAGACACAGGAGAGGCTGGGAATCGAACCACCAACCTTCTTATTGCTGCACCACCCACTCTGGGAACTACTACAGAGGCAGCTTTGAGTATTTCGACAGGTGTCTGTCTGTGGTTCTGATGTCACCTTAGAAACAGATGAACGGTTGCTAGGAAACAGTCTGTACTTCTGTTAGCTCTGAAGCAGCTAAGCTAATTACACCCTGATGTTAAGGCGTAGTTGTGTGTGTCCAGACCTGCAGCAGGATGAAGATGAGGAAGACGAAGAAGCCGATGAGGGCGGTGTAGTCCAGGATGTAGCAGGAGTAGATGGAGCAGATGACGAGCAGCAGTGGGAACGGCAGGACCAGAGGACCCAACAGGACGGCGTCGAAGAGACGGTAACTGTCGCTGGTCAGGATGTTCACCATCTAACAGACACACAGCAATTATACAGAGAGACAGACAGGCACAGTCCTCTGTGTGTCCTCAGAGAGACAGACAGACAGAGAGACAGACCTGTCCCACAGAGAGTCCTCTGTGTGTCCTCAGAGAGACGACCTTGTTGAAACCCAGCATACAGAAACCAGCCTTCAGCCTGATTCCTGTCCTCAGGTTCATGGCCCAGCTCAGAGTGAGACAGCCGACCCTGAACAGCTCCACCGACACCAGGACCAGACACAGAGCCACGCCCCCCAGTACTGAGGACACCTCTGGGTGGAGGACATAGCTCAGGATCTCATGGACCAGGACCCCCTGACAGGAGAGAGGACACCGAAACATTATGTCACACTAAGATGTGACATCACACTGAGACAGGACATCACAGTGAGACAAGGCAACAAACTGAGGAGAGACTCACTGAACCGACAAACAGAGCCACCATGAAGAGGACGGTGATGAAGACGACCAGCAGGAGGCGCTCTCTCTGGAACCGAAGCAGCACTCGAGTCAGAGACGCTTTTTCTGGACCAACTGCAAACACTTCCTGTTCCCAGAGCCTCTGAAGGCTGAACACACACACATCAACACACATGAACACACACTTCCTGTTTACACACACTGTCAAATGTCCTATTGTCCCACCTGTCTCCGTTGACATTGGCTCCGTCCAGAGGAGACGGACTGAGCGAGCTGAAGTCTAGTTGTCTCCTGGACATGGACCACATCACAGGAGTCATCCAGGACATGGTACTGAAGGACAGGAAGCCTGCTCTGTCCAGAGGACTGGACCTGGACCTGGACAGAGTCATGGATCAGTGGCTATGTTTGTCTGTGCAGACAGTAAAGTCCTGTATTCAGTCTGTGTCTGTCTCTCACCTTGACTCAGTCGCAGTCTCTGATTGGCCAGATGAGTAGGTGGGAGGGGCTGGAGGAGCTGTCCTCCAATCAGCTGCTGTTTTACTGTCCATCCTGCAGACACAGAAACAGATGAGATCAGTCTGCAGGGACAGGATCTGTCCCAGACCTTACCAAAATAAGAGTCTGTAAACGCCTGTAGGTCAGTCAGTTGTTGATTGGTCAGCTGAGCTGAACAGTGACTGTCAGTTAGTGAGCAAATATTTAGGAAGAGCTTGTCTCTGGAGAACTAGTCTAACCTGGTGTCAATGGGCTTATCTACCTGTCTGTCTGTCTGTCTGTCCACCTGTCTGTCTGTCTGATAACCGATAAGTTCTCCCTTTAACACACTGGGATCACATCTGATCCGGTCCTGAACCCACAGACCTGAAACACAGCTGAACCTGAGTCAGACCAGAGACATCACGCTTTAAGTTCTCTTTAGTATCAGATGCTCACTCTGTGGTCCAGGTTCTCCGCTGGACTCGTCATACAGATCTCCGGATCCTGTGGGTCCTGCCGCTCGCACAGATCCTGCGGGTCCTCCGGATCCGGACTGCTCCGTGAAGTGAACTGGTCACTGTCTTTAAAGCTGCTGTTAAACTCACACTGTTCTCACCTCTGACGACCACACTCACACTCACACACACTCACACACACACAAAGAGCTGCAGTTACATTGTTCTCATCCCGCCTCCGGCCAATCATCAGCCAATCAGCGGGGAGCTATCTGTTACCTGTTATCAGCGTCATCAACAGGTAAACAACAGCTCTGAGAGTCAGTTAGGACAGATATACTGAAGAAGAGGTGAGGAGATGAAGTGGATTTTCTCATCCTGTCATTGAAACATTAAAAAGTAGAATGATTTGGGCTTGTGACGAACATTATATTTTATGTGGTTGTTTTTCTGTGGATGGAGACCATCATCATCACACAGAGAAGCTCATACAGAGGTGTAAAATTATTGTTATTATAATATTATTATTATTATTATTATCTAATATTAGATGGACAGATGACACAAAAACAGTTTGAACTTCTGGACATGTGTCAGTTATATTTATTATTTATGGAAAAGGACAAACAACAACTTATTTCAACCTTTATTCATTCAGATAAATGAATAAATACAAGGACCTCCCCCTGCGAACATATTGTCCCGTGGTCATGTGGCCTCCAGTTGAGAGGGAGGAGCTCCCCCCGACCCCGACCTGCAGCCGCTCAGATGTTGGTGGTGGAGTGCGTGGTGGAGAAGTTTTCCATGCGAAATCGAACCACCTTGCCTTGGGGTGGTGGCGTGTAAAGTAAGTGGCGAGTAAACACCTGGCGGCAGGCCTTTCGGAAGTTCTCCGACAGGAAGGCGTAGAGGACGGGGTTAATGCAGGAGTTCCCGTAGGACAGGCAGTGGGAGACAATACGGAACGCAAAGGAGGCGTTGTTCAACGGGAAGGCACCAAACTCCACCCACATGGCGATGATGTGGTGAGGCATCCAGCAGAGGGTGAAGGCCGCCACGACCAGGAGGACAGTCTGAGCCGTCTGAGGAGACAGGAAACGACAAGTAAATCTACAGGGTGTGTTCAAACACCAGAGGAATATTCAACACCACAGCAACAAGGATGATGATGATGATCCATAATTAATTCACTGAGGCTCACAAGACCACACAGGATACACACAACACACAATACACACTACACACACTACACACAATATAGACTCCAGACTACACACTACACATGATACACACTGCACACAATACACACTACACACTCTACACACAAAGTTCAGAGCCACAGATCAGAGGCCTCAGTCTGGTTCAGGATCTGGATCAGTGTCGATCTTCTTCATGTGACCTCATAAGGTTCCGGTCTCTGGTCTCTTGAGACCTGAGGTCTGTAATCCTGCTCTGTCCTCTGGTTCTCAGGTCTGATAAGTCCCCTTTCTCTGGACTGACCAGGTGATGTGTTTCTCTAAGGACAGATCAGCTTAGACCTGATTGTGTGGACGTGGACGAACATTGAACTGGAGCTGGATGAGGCCTCAGACTCACAGGGAGTCTCCTCTATTCTTAGTCCTGCTGTCTAAATATTTACCCAGCAGCCTTTGTTCCTGCACTGACCCTGGATGAGCAGACGCTCCACTGGAAACTGATCTGAGCTGCTGCTGGTTGGCTGCCAGCATGAGGGGGGGCAAGCACCCCCCCAACTGTCTCCATTCACTCCTTCATTCAGCCAACAGAGGAGGAGGAGGGAGAGGAGTTATAGATGATGAAGAGGAGGAGGAGGAAGAGGAGGAGGAGAGGAAGAGGAGGAGGAGAGGAAGAGGAGGAAGACGATACCTTTCTTTTCGAACGCTCAGATTTCTTCGACATGGTCTTCATTTTTTTATGGAGATGAAACAAAACCTGAAAAAAAAAACAGTGTGTGATGATACAGCAGAACAAACCACAGACAGAGCAACAGACAGAGCAATAGACAGTTAGATACTAACAGACAGCTACAGTTACAGACAGAGTTATATATATGGACAGTTACAATTACAGACAACAGACAATTACAGTTACAGACAGTTACAATTAAACACATTTACAGACAGTTACAGACGGTTAGAGACGGTTACAGATGGTTACAGTTACAGACGGTTACAGACAGTTACGTTTAAAGACAGTTACAGACAGTTACAGACGGTTAGACAGTTCCAGACAGTTAAAGACTGTTGCAGTTACAGACAGTTACAGTTAAACACAGTTTTGTCCAGTTCCAGACAGTCACAGTTAAAGACAGTTAAAGACAATTACAGTTACAGACAGTTACAGTTAAAGACAGTTACAGTTACAGACAGTTAAAGTTAAAGACAATAACAGTTACAGATGGTTAAAGACAGCTATAGATGGTTTTAGACAGTTCCAGACAGTTATGGTTAAAGACAATTAAAGACAGTTACAGTTAAAGACAGTTACAGTTAAAGACTGTTAAAGACAGTTAGAGACAATTACAGACAGTTAAAGACAGTGACAGTTACAGATGGTTAAAGACAGCTATAGACGGTTTTAGACAGTTCCAGACAGTTATGGTTAAAGACAGTTAAAGATAGTTACAGTTAAAGACAGTTAGAGACAGTTACAGTTACAAACAGGTAAAGATGGTTAGAGACAGTTATAGTTAAAGACAGTTACAGACAGTTACATTTACAGACAGTTACAGACAGTTAAAGACGGTTACAGACAGACAGTTAGAGACAGTTACATATGGTAGTTACAGACAAGTAGAGACAGTTAGAGNTTAAAAACTGTTGGAGTTACAAACAGGTAAAGATGGTTAGAGACAGTTACAGTTACATACAGATTTTAATTTTAAGTCATTTGCTGACAGATAAAGAATGAAACATACTTGATTTGAATCAAATGATAAACGGAGCCATGAGGATCAAAGTGACCTTATGTGTCAACAGACCAGAGAAACAATAAAACCTTTGATTTGATCTGAGTTAACACTCATCGCTCATAAACTGGATAAACAGACATAAAGAGTAATAACAGCCACAGTCAGAGCTGAGGTGTTGTTTTTGAGAGTAAAACTATAAATGAGCAGAAAGACAAATTAAAAATATGAATCTTTAATTGTCCTGAAGGAAACACTGGTTTGATAGAATCAGGTTTAAGGCTCCTCAGCTTCTTGACCTGAGAATGAACCAGAACTGAGACATGAAGCTAAAGGAGCAGAAAGCCCTATAATGACTGATTAATATCGGATGAAGAAAGGCTGTAATTACCCTGTTACTCTCTCTGACAGGACAGTGAATGCACCATCAGACCATGGGGCTGTCTTTAAGTGAGGGGGACTGGCTGTTTCCTGAAGCCACTATAAACCTGAACTTGGACAGTGGCAAAGTGAGACGGACAGTTTCTCTTTCAGAAAATATTCAGCAGATGAATGTAATAATTGTGAGTTGACTGTTTTGAAGATAAACTTTAAAGACAAGGGGACAAGTTTCTGTTTTTAATTGACTCTTTTCCTTCATAAGATAAAAATGAAGAGCAGAAATGTTTCTTGCAACTCATTATGTTTAAAACATATATATGGTTATAGCCAAATTTGTCGTGTTGGTGTCTCCAGGCTTGTGGCGGGTTTTTACGCACAGATGATATGAGCAGGACTGATCCATGCGCGCCCTTTGGTCGTTGTGCTGTGCTATTAATGTGTGTTTTACAGCAGTTGGGAGTCAAACATTATCCCGTGAAACGGCGCGTCCCACACTGACCTTGGTGTAGCAGCAGCTGATGAGCAGCAGCGGCAGCAGGTACCCGATCAGCAGGATGGTCACCTTGTAGGCGTGTTTGGAGGCTCTGGACCACTTCTCCCAGCAAAAGGTGCTGTTTGGGGCGCAGGGGTGGTCGATGAGGACCTGGTGCTGGGCCACGGGCACCGAACACAACAGCGACAGCGTCCAGATGACGCACACCCCGAACAGAGCGTTCCTGCGGCTCCGGACGCACGAAGACTTCTTGGAGCGCACCACAGCGATGTAGCGGTCCACGGACATGGCGACCAGTGTGAAGATGCTGACCAGCATGCTCACGGTGGAGAAGTAGTGTCCGAACTTGCAGAGAAAAGCTCCGAACACCCACTCCGGCAGGGAGTAGATGGTGGCCTGGGAGGGGACGCAGAAGAGGAGGAAGCTGAGGTCCGCCACGCTCAGGTTCAGGATGAAGATGTTGGTCGGGCTGCCTGAGCGTCTGCCCGCTCCTCCACCACCGCCCCCCCCGCCGCTGCTGTATCTCACCCTCCCGATCACCACCATCACCAGAGAGTTGCCCACCACTCCCACCACAAAGATCAGCCCAAACACCACCGGCACGATCACCGCCTCCGGCCCTGGCGCGCCGTCCTCCGCGCCGCAGCCGCCGTGCGCCGCCTCGGAGCGGTTGGACTCCAGGAGTTCAGCCCAGCCGGAGGAGTCGTTACCAGACTGCAGCATGTTGGAGCCCCGGGAGCTGGACGGTTAGAGAGGAAGACCGTGTCGGACTGACCGAAAGACCAGGTCCATGATCCGGTTCAAACACGTCCAGCAGCAGAGTCCGGACTCCACAGACTGACAGCAACAAGCCAAGCTGAAGGGAACATGAGATCACTGTTTCCTGTCAGCGGATGTCAAAGTAAAAGCACTTTATGTCAGATTTGACTGAATAGCAGGAAGTCAAGTCTGTCAAGAGTTCAGTCTGGAAGCTCGACTGGATCTGGATCTGGATCCCAGCAAAGTCTGACGGACTGTGACAACTCCTACAGGAAGTACAGTGACTACAGTTAGTACAGTTACTACAGTTAGTACAGTTACATTTACTACAGTTAGTACATTTACTACAGTTAGTATAGTTACTACAGTTAGTATAGTTACTACAGTTACTACAGTTAGTACTGTTACATTTACTAGAGTAAGTACATTTACTACAGTTAGTACAGTGACTACAGTTAGTACAGTTAGTACAGTTACATTTACTACAGTTAGTACAGTGACTACAGTTAGTACAGTACCTACAGTTACTACAGTTAGTACATTTACTACAGTTACTATAGTTAGTGCAGTTAGTACAGTTAGTACTGTTAGTACAGTGACTACAGTTACTACAGTTAGTACAGCTAGTACAGTTAGTACTGTTAGTATAGTTACTACAGTTAGTACAGTTAGTACAGTTACAATAGTTACTACAGTTACTACAGTTAGTACTGTTACATTTACTAGAGTAAGTACATTTACTACAGTTAATACAGTGACTACAGTTAGTACAGTTAGTACAGTTACATTTACTACAGTTAGTACAGTGACTACAGTTAGTACAGTTATTACTGTTAGTACAGTTAGTACAGTGACTACAGTTACTACAGTTAGTACAGTTACTACAGTTAGTACAGTACCTACAGTTAGTACATTTACTACAGTTACTACAGTTAGTGCAGTTAGTACAGTTAGTACTGTTAGTACAGTTACATTTACTACAGTTAGTACAGTGACTACAGTTAGTACAGTTATTACTGTTAGTACAGTTACTACAGTTACGACATTTACTACAGTTAGTCCATTTACTACAGTTACTACAGTTAGTGCAGTTAGTACAGTGACTACAGTTACTACAGTAAGTACAGTTACTACAGTTAGTACAGTACCTACAGTTACTACATTTAGTACATTTACTACAGTTAGTACATTTACTACAGTTACTACAATTAGTAGAGTTAGTACAATACCTACAGTTACTACAGTTAGTACATTTACTACAGTTACTACAGTTACTACAGATAGTGCAGTTAGTAGAGTTAGTACTGTTAGTACAGTGACTACAGTTACTACAGTTAGTACAGTGACTACAGTTAGTACAGTTAGTACAGTGACTACAGTTAGTACAGTTAGAACAGTTAGTACAGTTACTACAGTAGTATATAGTAGTATAGTTACTACAGTTAGTACAGTGACTACAGTTAGTACAGTAGTATATAGTAGTATAGTTACTACACGTAGAACAGGTAGTACTTTGCATACGTGTAGAAAAACAAAGTCAGACGTAATAAACAACAGAAGGTGATCAGATTATGTGTTTACAGATGACAGAGTTCATTTCCTGTCTGTTGATTTATTACAACAGAGATATAAGAGTATGTTTATGAGTGTGTGTGTGTTTATATCCTGGTTGGTTGATGATCATGGCGACTTGTGTCACACTGGGGACCAGGTCTGTTCCAGTTGAATCTCACATTTATGAAACGTGTCCACCTGTGTGAGTCTGTCAGCGAGGACATCAGGTCACTTCCGTCAGTCAGATGACATCATTATTCTGATGGGTTTATGCTGAATAAAATGAAATGAGTTTGTTTCCAGCTGCTCGTTAAACAGCCTTATTTCATTTCCTCGTTTTCAGAAAGATAGTGGAGATGGATGAGATCAGATCAGCTGATGTCACTTTTCTTTCTTTCATCAGTTCATCATCAAAATGACTCATAAAACTTCTGTGAGACTTTAAACTGCAGTCACATGACCTTCCAGTTTGTTGATGATGATGATGATGCTTCCTGCCTGTTGAGTTATAAATGATACTGATGTTTTTTCAGTCACACAGAGCAGACAACATCACTCTGTCTCCATGGGAACCAGTCTGTCTCCAGCTGCTGGTTCTGACCCAGACTGTAGACACTGGTCCAGGACCAGGATCAAAACCCAAACATCTTCCTGTCCTGACTGCAGGACTCCTCACGTCTTTGACTCATACTGACTCTCAAAGCCTCTCAGTCCTAAAACCAGAATCTGAGTCTGGGAGAGCAGATCCCGACTCGCTCAGACCAGATTGCAGAGACCCGTCTCCCCACAACTCTGCTACCTGGAGATCTCAGCCGTCAGTGAGCCAGTAGTAAATGACCTCTGACCCCACATCAGAGGACAGGTCATAAGACCCTCTTCAGATGTTCAGCAGCTACAGAGAAACCAAGCAGCTTCATGGCTCCAGTCTACCTGAATCATTGAGGCCCACAGACCAGGACCAGTCCGTTTGGTCTGAGGAACATCCTGGTCCCTGATACTGGATCAGGTCTACAGGAACATCCTGGTCCCCAATACTGGACCAGGTCTACAGGAACATCCTGGTCCCTGATACTGGACCAGGTCTACAGGAACATCCTGGTCTCCAATACTGAACCAGGATGTTCCCGGAGACCCTGATACTGGATCAGGTCTACAGGAACATCCTGGTCCCTGATACTGGACCAGGTCTACAGGAACATCCTGGTCTCCAATACTGGACCAGGTCTACAGGAACATCCTGATCCCTGATACTGGACCAGGTCGACAGGAACATCCTGGTCTCCAATACTGGACCAGGTCTAAAGGAACATCCTGGTCCCTGATACTGGATCAGGTCTACAGGAACATCCTGGTCTCCAATACTGGACCAGGATGTTCTTGTAGACCCTGATACTGGACCAGGTCTACGGGAACATCCTTGTTCTTGATACTGGATCAGGTCTACAGGAACATCCTAGTCCCCCGACACTTAGCTGTGTATGACTATCTGTCTGTTTCACTCTGTTCATATCGTCCAATAATGTCCATATCTGTCCACTAATGTCCACATCTGTCCACTAATGTCCACACCTGTCCACTAATGTTGACATCTGTCCACTAANAGACAACGATAATAAAACTGTGAACATCACTCACTGTCTTTGTTGTCCTTTAAACTTCATTGGTTGAGTTTGTTTGAACAATGTGAAAAGATATGTTTGCAATAGATATACATATATACATGGGGCATCATAACAAAGTAAAATAAATTGTTATCCTCTGGGTAACCAGTCTGATTCATGTTGATTGGTAAATCTAATGAATGAATAAAATAATAGCTGTAAGCTCCACTGAGAAGAGGTTTGAAATATTCTTCTTTGTCACATTCTTCTTTGAAACACATCAGTCGATAAACACTATGTCTGAGCTTTTAGGTACATACAAGTGTGTGTGTGTGTGTGAGTGTGTGTGTATGTGTACGTGTGTGTGTGGGGGCATAGACATAGACAAAATGGCTGATTCAAAATGGTCACTTGGAACAAACGGCCTGACCAAGGAGGACTACAACAATGTGGGAGGGAGAGTGTGGGTTTCTTTGTCTATGTCGTTTCTCAAAGCAAGAAATTCCTGATGAGGAAGAGTGAAGGGAAGCAGTGAGATCTGATGAGTCTGTGACAAGACGCACCTGTAAGACACCTGTATGAAGACACACCTGTATGAAGACACCTGTATGAAGACACATCTGTATGAAGACACCTGTATGAAGACACTTAATGCATACCTTGAAAGCTTCACCCCCATTGACCTGTCAGACTTAACTTCTGCTATTACCTCTTCTAAATAAGCCACATGTCTACTTGATCCAGTCCCAACAAGACTGCTCAAGGATGTCTTCCCCTTAGTTAACACCTCTATACTAAACCAGATCAATCTTTCCTTAGTCACAGGTTATGTGCCACAGGCCTTTAAGGTGGCAGTTGTTAATCCCTTACTTAAAAAGCCTTCTCTAGATCCAGGCGTGTTAGCAAATTATAGGCCCATATCCAACCTTCCCTATATCTCCAAGATCCTTGAGAAGGTGGTTCTAGAGCAGCTACATGAGCCCCTGCACAGTAATGAACTGTTTGAAGCTTTCCAATCTGGATTCAGAGAACACCACAGCACTGAAACAGCACTGGTAAAAGTCTCTAATGATCTTCTCATAGCTCCAGATAGAGATCTTGTCTCTGTACTTGTACTTCTGGACCTCAGTGCTGCATGTGACACTATTGACCACATCAAATCCTGGATGTCCTCTAACTTCCTGCTACTAAACTCAGACAAAACAGAGGTCATTATGTTTGGACCTAAACATCTCTCTTCTCTTTGCAGATTGCTTATCTAGATGGCATCAACCTGAACTCTAGTATGACCGCAAGGAACCTTGGAGTAATATTTGACCAAGACCTTTCATTCAGCTCACACATAAAACATGTGACTAGGACTGCCTTTTTTCACCTGCGCAGCATAGCCAAAATTAGGAATATCCTCTCTTAGAGTGATGCTGAGAAACTAGTCCCTGTATTTATCACCTCCAGGCTGGACTACTGTAACTCTCTGTTGTCAGGATGTCCAAAAAACAGCAAGGATATTGACAGGAGTTAGTAAAACTGCCTTCATTAACTCCTGACACCATTTCCATCTGTGTATATTCTGTATTGTTGCCTGTTTTCTTGTCTGTTTACAACATCTATTGCCCGTCTGCCCATCCTGGGTGAGGGATCCCTCCTCTGTTTCTCACCATGAGGTTTCTCTTTTTTTTCCCTGTTAAAAGGGTTTTTGTTTTGAGTTTTTCCTCAGTCGATGTGAGGGTCTAAGGGCAGAGGATGTTGTTATGATGCTATGTAAAGAACTTTGAGACAAACTGTTTGTAAAAATAGGCTGTACAAATAAAACTGCCTGGCCTTTCCTTACTGAATCTGAGTGAGTCTGACTGTGACTGACAGAGTCTGTCTGTCTGTCCTCACCTGTCTCACTTCCCTCTGTCCTTCAGATCATCCTGCTGGACGAGGCCATGGCATCTGTTGACGCGGAGACGGATGCTCTGATCCAGATCACCATCAGAGAGGCGTTCAGGTGCTGCACCGTGCTGACCATCGCCCACCGCATCCACACGGTGCTGCAGGCTGATCGCATCCTGGTCCTCAACCACGGAGAGGTACAGTTCAGGATGAGAGGTGGTGTTCAGGGTCGTCGTGGAAAATCAGTAAAAGATGAGTGTGATGTTTAAGGTCCTCGTGTGAACTCTGTGTTGTCCTGCAGGTGGTAGAGTTCGATCAGCCTCACGTGTTGAGACAAAGACCAGACTCACTGTTCTCCTCGCTGCTGACTGCTACTGTGATGTCCTGAGGTCCCTCAATGCACCAACACCATAACATCCTGAAGTCCTCAAATGCACCAACACATTGTCAGGCCCAACAGGTGACATCCTTGGTTCATGTGTTTGTTATGTTGGGGTCAGAGGTTTCAACTTTGATGATGATGATGGTGGTGATGATGTCACCCGCCTCCTCCAGCTCCTACATTATCCCAGATCCCAACACCAGCATCAGGACTGACAGTCTGAGTCATAGACAATTTTTCCTACAGTCCTTGAACATGTCATTTACAGGACACTTCCTGTCTGTTGGCATTGTAAAAATATTTTTACTGATTCTGCTTTTGGATCATTTGTTTCCTCTGAGATATTTTCATATGTTAAATATTGTTGTTACTGATGTTTTCATTTATATTCAAATATTTTCTATAAATGTGTATTTCACTGGATTTACATTGTATTTTATTTGTTTATACTTTAATGATGCCAAATGCTTCATTTCTATTGGATGAATATTTCCTGTGTCCCGGCCCTGAAAAGAAGTCGTCACAAACACCACAGAGTTTTATTTTCAGGATGACTCAGTACAGAAGGAGGATCTGAACAACCAATCAATCACTCAATCACTCAATTAACCAAAGTCTCATATCATTACTGATTTAACCGCAGGTAACCTTAACCCCACCGAAGAGCAATAATATTAATAACAGAAATACAGATCATGGAGGGAATCTCATTTACAGGAAACAATCTAAGAACAGAATCATGAAGGTTCATTAAAGGACCAGTCAGACCAGAGTCCAACTCCATCTCTGAGGGAGACCTCAGCCCCCCAGGACCTGGAGGACGGGGGGTGGGGCGGCTTAGCCAACGGGATCAGCAGTCTCTGGTCCTGGACTGTGGCGTTCCCCCACCCCGCTGAATGCTGACACCAGGTCTCCGACACTGCCAGCTGAATGAGGCATCTCCTCGCTCTCCTTCTTCGCCCTCGTCTTCCTCGGGTTGGCGTTCAGACTCTTGGAGCGCAGCGTTGGGTACATCCTGTCCTCCCCCACTGGCAGCCGATCAGATGGCTCCTCCCTGCCTCCGCTACCATAGTTACTGTCCACCCTCTCACCCTTCTGCTCCCCGTCGGATGACCTGCACTCATCCACTTCCTGTCTGCTCTCTGCCGTCATTCTGTGGTATTTGGGGGGGGTCGAACTGGTGGCCATCTTCTGGTCTTGGTCAGCGGGGCTGAAGACGACACTGCTGACGTATTTCCTGTTGGAGGAAGACGAGCCGCTTAGGGTTGGAGAGGAGCGATACTGCATGACCTTTGATCTCTCCAGAGGGAAGGACACCACTGCCTCTAGTCGGCTCTTCACTGCTGGTTTCTCCATGTCAGACCCCGCTGGCTCCATCAGAGGGGAGGGGGGACCGACTGGGTCCGGTCTGAGGTCGGGGTCACAGGGGGAGATCCAGATGTCGACGTTGGACAGGGATTGAGTCCGGTTCTTCAGGGATCTCACCTCCAGAGTGGAGCCAAACTCTGCCACATCACCTGGAAACAGGGAACAGGTCTGAACGGGTCTGAACAGGTCTTTACAGGTCTGAATGGGTCTGAACAGGTCTGAACGGGTCTGAACGGGTCTGAACAGGTCTGAACAGGTTTGAATGGGTCTGAACGGGTCTGAACAGGTTTGAATGGGTCTGAACGGGTCTGAACAGGTCTTTACAGGTCTGAATGGGTCTGAACAGGTCTGAACAGGTGTGATCAGGTCTGAACAGGTCTCAACAGGTCTGAATGGGTCTGAACAGGTCTGAACAGGTGTGATCAGGTCTAAACAGGTCTGAACAGGTCTAAACAGATCTGGACAGGACCCAGGTTTTAATGTGGTGTGTGTGCCAACCTGTTGTTGCTCCTTCTCTCTCTGGACTCCGCTGGACCTTCCTGTTGTGACCATCCACGTCCCCAGACACAGAGATCCGGTCCTCGTGGTCCAGCTGGTACCGGTATAGACTGTAGCCGTCTGCGCTGTTGACGCTGCCGTGTCGCAGCAGAGCAGCTGGCTCGCAGACGGACGAGCCTCTGGAGCGCGACGGCACGAGCTCGGCCCTGTCGACACCCGCCAGCTTCTCCAGAGCATTCATCATGCGGCCAGAGAACTCCTCCAGCTGAGCCAGGCGGAGGTCCACGGTCTGCAGCGACGCCTTCATCGAGTGCTCCCTCTCATTCACCTCCTCCAGACGCATGAACATGTTCTCCACTCTGAGGGGAGGGGCGTTAATAGATGATGTCACTGTTCTTCTTCTTTGTAATTCTTATTAATGGACATCAATGACCTTAAAAGACACTCACTCTGAGACCATCAGAGACCTTCTTAGGCCCTCTGAGAGCCCCAGAGACCCTCAGAGACTCTCTGAGAGCCCCAGAGACCCTCTGAGACCCTCTGTGAGCATCAGAGACCCTCTGAGACCCTCTGAGACCCTCTGAGAGCCCCAGAGACATCAGAGACCCTCTGAGACCCTCTGAGGGCCCCAGAGACCCTCAGAGACTCTCTTAGAGCATCAGAGACATCAGAGACCCTCTGAGACCTTCTGAGGCCATCAGAGACTATTAGAAACATGGGGGGTCCTGATCCAGAAGAGACTAACAAACAGACAGCAGAGTGGGCGTGGCCTCACCTCTCTGATGTCACTCTGATCCGCTCGTTGTTGGACGACTGTTTCTCATCGTCCTTCTCTCTGAAATATTCCTCCACACACTGCTCCTCAAACTCATGGAGACTCTTCAGCTCATCTGCACCCAGCACCAGCTCTGAGGGACATACCTGGTTAATTTAGCCTGGTTAATGTCACTTAGTTAGTTTAGCCTGGGTAATTGATCCTGGTTAATGACACCTGGTTAGGGTTAGCCTGGTTGTTGTAGCTCTGTTGTTTTAGCCCAACTCTTTTAGCCTGGTTGTTTTAGCTTGGTTGTTTTAGCCCGGATGTTTTGGCCCAATTCTTTTAGCCTGGTTGTTGTAATTTGGTTGTTTTAGCCTGGATGTTTTGGCCCAATTCTTTTAGCCTGGTTGTTGTAACTTGCTTGTTTTAGCCCAGATGTTTTAACCCAATTCTTTTAGCCTGGTTGTTGTAACTTGGTTGTTTTAGCCCAGATGTTTTAACCCAATTCTTTTAGCCTGGTTGTTGTAACCTGGTTGTTTTAACCTTGTTGTTTTGGCCCAATTCTTTTAGCCTGGTTGTTGTGGCTTGGTTTAGTCCACCTGTTTTAGCCTGGTTATTAGTCTTACGGAGGCGTCTCTCCCGGTCGTCGTGGTCGCCCTCCAGCCTCCGTCTGCAGCGGCAGCACAGCCTCTTCAGAATGATGTAGATGTGGGGGAGGACAATGAGCGGGGGGGGCAGGATGGGCCGGTCATGGAAGGTCATGATCAGCTGATAGCGCTGGAACTTCCAGACCTGGTTAGAGATGGACTTCACCTCGAAGAAGGTGTTACTGCGAGAGGAAGAGGAGGATGATGATGTGAAGGTTCTGCAGAGACAGCAACATCACCAATTGCAACTAACAACAACAACATCAACATCTGGAATTAATAAAAACTGCAACTAATAACAACTGATAACGACAACATCAGCAACTGCAACTGATAACGACAACAACTGCAACTGATAACGACAACATCAACAACTGTAACAAATAAGAACTGCATCAACTGCAACTGATAACGACAACATCAGCAACTGCAACTGATAACGACAACATCAGCAACTGATAACGACAACATCAACAACTGCAACTGATAACGACAACATCAACAACTGATAACGACAACATCAACAACTGCAACTGATAATGACAACATCAACAACTGATAACGACAACAGCATCAACTGCAACTAATAACAACAACAGCATCAACTAATAACAACAGCATCAACTGCAACTGATAACGACAACAGCATCAACTGCAACTGATAACGACAACATCAACAACTGCAACTGATAACGACAACATCAACATCTGTAACTAATAAGAACTGCAACTGATAATAACGACATCAAAAACTGCAACTGATTACGACAACAGCATCAACTGTAACAAATAAGAACTGCATCAACTGCAACTGATAACGACAACATCAGCAACTGCAACTGATAACGACAACATCAACAACTGATAACGACAACATCAACAACTGCAACTGATAACGACAACATCAACAACTGATAACGACAACATCAACAACTGCAACTGATAACGACAACATCAACAACTGATAACGACAACATCAACAACTGTAATTAATAAAAACTTCAACTAATAACAACAGCATCAGCAACTGATAACGACAACAGCATCAACTGCAACTGATAACGACAACATCAACAACTGCAACTGATAACAACAACATCAACATCTGTAACTAATAAGAACTGCAACTGATAATAACGACATCAACAACTGCAACTGATTACGACGACAACATCAACAACTGCAACTAATAACGATGACAACATCAACAACTGCAACTAATAAGAACTGCAACTAATAACAGCATCAACTGCAACTAATAACAACAACAGCATCAACTAATAACGACAACAACAACTGCAACTGATAACGACAACAACATCAACCACTACAACTAATGACAACAGCAACCACTGCAACTAATGACAACATCAACAGCTGCAACTAATGACAGCATCAACTGCGACAACTGCAACTAATAACAACAACATCAACAACTGCAACTAATGACGACATCAACAACTGCAACTAACAACAGCATCA